>JAULKM010079415.1:0-11654 GCA_032355605.1 Rubia tinctorum
ATGTGAGTTTGGTAGGCAAAAGTGCTAGTGATGAGTCTTTGTCCTGAATTTCTTTGCATTGGCAGTTCAGAACATGAATGAAGATTTAAAATTTTTAACTGAGTTTTTTGGGTAGCTTTATCTGTTAAAGATGGTTTAATGTCTTCTGTACGGAGTATTATAGGCCTGTAAGCTCAAATTTTGCTGGCTGTAAACACATTGTAGTGGCTTGTGGGTCCTAAGTATAATATTGTCTTCTCTTCGAGACCTAGTTTGAATTCACTATTACTGCCAAGAGTTTGATGAACTGTGTCTTCAAACAATTTAGATTCGTGAGATAGTTTGGCAAATGTATAGAATCTTCTTAGATTTCTGAATTGTTGCTGTGCTGATGTGTTAAGGTCATTTAATTATGTTGATCTTTTCAAAACTATCTTAATGACTCTGCATTCATGTTTTATTAACTTTCTTTTTTTGAGTTGCAGTCTATGTAGAAAGTTGTGTACATGGATTAATGTTCCCATTGATTTGATATTTACTTGTGATCCATATCTGCTCTCTTTGCATTTATCTACGCACCTCATAGAGTTAATTAGAAGCAGTGTTAGGTTTTAATAAATAATAAAAACCTGATTGTTGAGCTCAACCATTGAGGAAATATGGAATGTAAGGATATGCATGCATGGTAGTGAAAAAGGGTCCATGGTTTCATTTGGTTCACTACATGAATACATGTGGAGTTATGAGGACACCATGAAGTAACACGAGTCAGATAGTCCTTAATCTCCTGACTGGGGTATCCAGCAATATCGTCCTAGGAAGGGTATGGCTCTCTTGGTGGACAGGATTCGCTATGTTTACCAAGTCTGGTGCAATAGGAGGTACTCTTTCACATAGTAACCAACTTAAACTGTCTGTATGATATAATAAAACCAGCAGGCTCGATTGCTTTCACGATGATATACATGGGCAGCATCGGAGCCTTCAAGTTCAGATAACTTAATAATGATGTAATATTTTCGACATGCCAACCGACAGCATTGTGTTATGACATAGTTAGTTGTTAACAGGTGGGGAAGAGAAAGGGACTCTATCACTAGTCAATTGCTAAACTGTCAGTAACCTCATGTTTCTGGTGTGTAGTCCAGTCCAGTCCCTCATGTTGGAACCATATTTCATATAAGTGCAGCTGGATCTTATACAAACATCAAGCAACTTTGTACCTTGTCACTTTGCTCAACTGTATTATAGACAACTTCTGCTGTCTCAGCACAATTATCAAAGATTATCCATTTTATTGCCAAGGCCTGTTCCAACATAGGAGTAGCAGAGGTAGGTCTAGGGCACACATAATTATGTGCTGGATGATATTTCGAAGAATTACACATCATTGTCAATTTTTCTATTATATTGATTTGACATATACATCAGCCTCTGTGAATCTTGTTGGCTGTATTGCCCCTTCAGACAAGTAAAAAGTTTGGTTATCTGATACCTCAATCTTATATTTATCAATGGTATCTCCTCATGAAATTTTTCAAAGACCCTTTGTCTTTATTTGGTTATCTAATTCCATCCCTTTTCATGAATTTCAGGAGCTACCTACTGAAGAAGTTCTAAGGCAGTTGAAGTATATAGAGATGGTATTCGATTTACCTTTTCAACTCTCAGTCTTTTAATGCTATCTTTTGAAAATATCATTAATGACCTCTCTTTTTTTGTGGCATAGAACCTGCAACTTATCATCTTTTTCTCCTTTCTGCAATGTTGTTTGTTTGAATGCCAACCTCTATTTTCCTGAATCTGATCCAAAATTCTAAAACCACAAACTTCTCTTTCTTCAAATAAAAATCCTCTCTTTTTTTGGGTAAGAATTTACATCCAGCTCTAGTTTCAAATGCTTCCTGCCTCTTAAAGTTGTACTCAAGTACAATTTAGGAGTCCATAAGCCATGGTCTCCAAATTTATTTTTAATGTGGGATTAACTTTCTCTACCTTTTGCATCCTGTCAAAAATATTAGTACATACTTGTATGTACAGATCCTATTTTGTTCCACTTTCTTTGTCCATCTTTCATGCTACCAAAAAGGTTATGTGATCAGATTTAAATTCTGTATTGGATGGCTGCAGTCTGAAAATTGTAGTAATTTTTTCCCAATATTGTTCCCCTAATTTGTTATGGTTAGCATACGGGTTTTGTATAAAAATTGATAGCATTACCTTGACTGTTTCTCTCTTCACTTTTATCATTCTACGGTCAGGTATGAAATGTAGATTTGATTAAGCAGTCCTTATTCTTTGTTCTGATTTCAATATGTAGCACAGAAGGCTACCCTACCTTTGTTATATTCACCATCTTTATTATGAAAGCTCTGTTACTCCAGTATTTGTTGAATCTGTTGATAGATTTTTTATGTAATGCACACTCTTTCCTGCTCTAATTCAGCTTGGTAACACTTTTATTCTGAATGCATTAGATGAAGCCTCGGATGGTGGCCAAAAAAAGGAAGTTGAATCGGATAAAGGCAGGTTTGTCACAAGGGAGAAAAAAATAATGATTTACCTTCCCTTCTTAGGTGAAGATTTTGTTGTGGATACAGGCAGAAAGTTCGGAGTTAGCTTTGCTTGGGGTAATCTTCCCATCTCCTAGAAGGTCGATGAAGAGTTGTTCTCGGATCTAAAGGAATATATCTACATAGTTTTGTTTTGAAGCTTATGTCTTGTATGGCATTTTTATCTTGGTGAATTTTCAGATGGTGCTTGCTCTTTTCTGGTTTTTGTGTTTGTTTACACCCTGTACATACCATTTTAGGGCTATGGATGTATTATGTATATTACAAAGTTTTGCTGATGTGTGGAAAATTTTCTCGATCGCGTGCGTGTTGCTAGGAGCCTAGGACTATCTCTCTCTCTCCCTCTCTTTTTTTTTTTTTGTAAAAAAGTGAATCCTGATCTGTTACATGCGACCATAGATATTCATTTTTGAGATGTTTCAGTTCGGATCCTCGGAGGTACATTTTTCCTACCGTTACAGATATACTTGAATTCCTCGCCTTAAATTATTTTTTGAATTGGCTGTGTTTTAACTTCTTTTTTTCCTCTTCAATCTAAAAGCTTCTTGTTAATTTCTTTTATTTTCTCCAACTCTTAGTTTTTTCCTTTTTTTTGTCAAAAATGTTCTCATTCTCATTACTTTAAAGATCGTTGAACATTTTTGCCAATTTTTTGTTGAAGTTAGGGAGAAGTCCAACCTCTTTTTTTTTAATGAAAGGCCCAACAGGCAACAACCGTAGTTCCAAAGAGGTTTAGGATGAGGAATTAAAAGAAATTTGGGGAAAGAAATTTGAAGGAAGAACTGAAAAAGAACTTTTCGTTCAATTCAAGCCTAATCCCCAAAATTGGTCATCCAAGTTGGTCCTGATGACTCTTGAATGTTGGTCCTGATGACTCTTGAATGTTGGTCCTGATGTATTCTGTTGTGCATCTGCTGCTTATACAGATCCAAGTTCCACCCTTGAATTTAGTTCTCTCGACCCATGATTTTGGAGGATCTTCTCCCGGCAATCTTTAAAAGAAATCCTCCAAACCCCAATGTTTACACAAATGTTCGTTAGAGGTAGTCTTGTCATTTTACATTTTATTAACCTATCCCGATTTTGCCTTTTTGTTCCCTTTTCCTAGCTTCTCAGCTTGTTCCTGCTTCGTTGTCACCATCTCCATGCTTCCACTGGCAGGTATCTCCATCTTCGCCGTTATGGTGGCAGCACAAAACGACGCCATTTTTCTGCTGCTCGCATGCTTCTTCGTCGATTCTCTTCAATCCATCTTCCTCACGTGTGAGTTCTAAAACTATGGCCGTTGTTTAGCGATGTGATTGTTCAATGTTTGCTAAATTTCAGGATAGTCCGACAAAGGGAGTTGAAAATGGGTACAAAGGTAAGAAATCGCACCCGTCCATCTTTCTTCCTCATATACCAGTTTACTTGATATAACCCTTTCCCGCAACACACTTTTCAGAATCACTAGGGTTTTAGTAAAAAACATACAAACACACATAGGTAAAATCGATCGAAATCCGGACATGATGAAGGAGTTGGAAGGCACGAACAAGGAGATGAGCGCCATATGAAGGCTATGGTCGAGTTCCTTTAACACCGTGACATGTACAGATTCTAACCCTCGCATTAAAGATTCATTTTTTATTTATGAAAACTTATGTTTTTTATGCTTGATCGTCAAAGTTTTGATTGTTTTTTGTGAATTGTTTGTTTTCCTAGTAGCATTTTATTTGTTTGATGTAAGTGTCCCTTGAGCTGCAAATTTGTTGCATTGTGATTTGTACACTGTTGGAAATATGGGATATTATGAGTTCTTACATAGATATGCTGTGAATTATGCTGTCATCTAACTTTATTTTGATGATGTGTTGATCATCCTTGTTTTGTGCAACAAGTTGCAAATAAATTGCATGGTCAACTCAACTCTTGAGTCGATAACCTCTTTGTGATTGATGATCATTTGCTAGCTTTAGGCTGTGGTGAATGATCATGAGCAAATCTCGACGGCGATCTCGACGGCGTTGAAGGAGAGTAAGTCGGTGTACATTAGCATCGGTTGTAATCTGCTCGGAATCCCTCACGCAACCTTCAGCCGGAATCCGATTCCCTTATGTTTTGCCCCTAAGTAGGATTCGTTTGCCGAATATTTTACTTATTTAGTGGCCTTATGGCTTGAATCAATGACTTAGGCTTTTGTTTGTGGTTGCATGTTCTACTTATTTATTGACCTTATTACTTTGTTTTTAATAAATGCTCATGGAGCATATAGCGTAGAATGTGTTTTTTCCAATTAATTTTTCTTATGTTAGCATATATTGTTCTTTTGTGTAATCTTAGCTAATAAATACTTGTAAATGATCCTATATGTTCATTTGGAAGCCTTATTATTTGGCTTTATGCATAGATGCCCATTGGGATTTTAGTGTTTATTGCATATTCTGTACAAGTTACAAATCATTTGGGGATTTGCATTTTCAGATGGGGCTTTGGTATTTGTTTCTTATTCATTTTTGTGTTGATCAAATGTAGAGTGAGTAATCAGCATATGAGATAATGATAAACAGTATAGAATTGGCTTGGTGTGTTTGTTTCCAATTCATATTGTTTATGTTTGTATCTATTATTATTTTTGTAATCTTATTGTTAGGATGAATGCATAAATGCCAATAAATTCTTGTATATAGTCTTATCTGTTCATTTGTTTTCCTTATTGCTTATTCATTGTTGTGTTGTTTGAATATAGAGTGAGCAATCAGAGGGTATTGAAGGTTGCAGCTGAAGCAACAGCTGAGTTCTTGAACAAGGCAATGAAGCCGGTGTTGGTCGGAGGCCCAAAGCTGTGTGTTGCCAAAGCTTGCAAGTCCTTCATGAAGCTGGCTGATGCTTCCGGCTACGAGCTTTCTGTGATGCCTTCTGCAAAAGGGCTTGTTGAAGAGACGCACCTACATTTCATCGGTACCTACTGGGGTGCTGTGAGTACGAGCTTCCGTGCCAAGATTGTGGAGTCTTCTGATGCCTATCTATTTACTAGTCCAATCTTCAATGGCTACAGATCTGTGGGATACTCTGTTTTGCTTAAGAAAGATAAGGCTATCATCGTGCAAACTGATCACATGGTGATCGGGAATGGTCATGCGTTCGGGTGTGTTTTGATGAAGGATTTCCTGTTTGAATTGGCTAAGAAGCTTAAGAGAAACAACACTTGCTATGGGAATTACCACATGATCTATGTTCCTGATGGAACTCCTCTCAAATGCGAGCCTCAGAAGACTCTGAGGGTTAACATTCAGTTTCATCACATTCAGAAGATGCTTTCTGGGGATGCAACTGTTATTGCTGTCTGAAGTTGAAATTGCCCCATGGATGTGGGTAAGTCAGGGTTTGGGTTCGAGTTCAGTTCAGCTTCCATTTCGCTACAGTTTTGGCCTTCAATTTAGCTGATGTGATATTCGGCTTATATCACATAATTCTTGTAGGTATGAGTTCCAAATGCAGTATGGATCCATTGGTTGGTCTGTTGGAGCCACTTTCGGCTATGCTTAAGTTGTTCTAGAAAAGCGCGTGATAGCTTGCATTGGTGATGACAGCTTCTAGGTTTGTAGTTGTACGAACTCCCACGTATGTTTGCTTGAAGAACTGTGTAAATATTTATGAGTTTCATCTTCAAGTGACTGTTCAGGACATTTCTATTATGATCCGCAGTGGCCAGAAAACCATCATCTTCCTGATCAATAATGACGGCTACACCATTGAAGTCGAGATCTATGATGTCCCTTAAAATGTGATTAAGAACTAGAACTACACTGCCTTGGTTGATGCAACCACAATGGCGAAGGCAATTGCTGGACAACCAAGGCCAGTAGTTTATGTAGACTCTAAAAACCGGGTCCATATCGATAACTGCTCAGGTTCTGATAGTAGTATTGGATTGGAACTTGTAGGTTTTCTCCGAAGAGGAGCTGATCGAATCCATTGAAACGACGACTGGAGAGAAGAAAGATAGTCAGTGCTTCATTGAGGTGATTGTTCATAGGGATAATACCAGCAAAGAGCTTTTTGAATGGGGTTCCAGAGTCTCCGCTACAAACAACCGTCCCCCAAATCCTCAGTGAAATGGTTTATGAGTTGTTGCTAATGTTGGTTCTGTTGCTTAGTTGTTACCTCTAAAAACCATTTGAATATGATCTCTTTTATGCCTCTGGAAGGCTTCTAAATGTGGCTGTTCTGGAAAAATTCCAATATTCATGTTTCATGCATCCATGGCTTTCTATCTTTATGCATTGTGAGATATGCAAAGTGAGACATTACTATTTGAGCATTAAAGTGAACTTTAAATTTATCCTGCATATAAAGAAGAAATTATCCAATGTGATTATGTTTACTATAGGGATGGATCAAGTTGGTCGTCCCACTCACGTTGTTCACTATATAGAATTTTAAAGAATATTTTTGACGTGACACTGCTCTGGAGTCAGTTATTTCTTATAAACGAGACTCTTTAAGGTAAGGCTATACTTCTCTCTACAAATGTCGGTTTATTTCCATAATCATATTTTTCTATTGTAGTATAATAATTCTTTGATTTCACTTTCTCTATGTCGGCCAGTGCTTTATATAAGTGGACAGGTCTTTAGTGAAGTTTAACGGGTTCTAACCGTAAGCAATACTTTGAGAATGCACATTTGGTGTGTGAGTCTTGATCTCATCTTTCTAAAAAGGTACACATTTTTTTGAGTCTTGATCCATATTTTCAGTGCACTTGTTAAGTTATTTGATTACGATCTTTAGTACTATATGGAACAAACAGTTACTTTCTTGATATGATTAAGGTTCATAGACATTGTTGAACTTGAAAACATAGTCACAGCTGATGCATTCAAGGATGATCGTATTCGTGTGCACTCGATGAACTTACTTGGAGGACAACAAGCACTCCCCCACTCTCATCTTGGAAATCCGATGACAAAGAAATTTTGATAGTCCTTTTATGGAACTTTAGCTTCTGTTATGTTCTGTGGTTACATACGCTTAGTTATTAATCTATGAAATGAAACCTTTGAATGGTGGAATGATGTTTTGCATAAATGGCATGTTAAATTATTTTTTGCTAAATTTTCATTGTCAGTCCTATACTATAGCACTATACTGCCTACTCTCCTTAATTTGTGTCATCTTAAAAGCCTTCAGTTGTTGATGAGATTTTATTAATATTTTAAATCTATTATTACCATAATTGTTTTGCAAACATTATATAATAATTACTTAATCATCAAATTTATATAATTATTTCATTTTTAAAAATTAATTCAAACGTTATTTGACTGATTTTTTATTATAGAATATAGTGAAGTATCTGTGCAACTTTAATACAAATGGTTATCTAGCTCACTGCGCATCGCGCGGTGTTACCACACTGGTCACAAGAAAGAGTGTACTCCCTCTGTCTAGTTCAAATTTGACATTTTACTATACAACACTGTTCTTTATTAACCTTCGGCGACATATTTGAATAGATATAAAAGAAATAATAATATTATATATGATAATTTTGGATTCATCGTAAATATTAATTTTTAAATATTAACTTTTTATATGTCGTTAAACATATTAATAGTTACACAAAGTCTTGTTTTAGATATCCTAAACTTTATGCCATGGTTATTATGCAATAACTAGAAGTTTTATTTGGGGTAGGTTTTTATATAAAAAAGTAAACTGAAAAAATGGAGGACTTTTATTATAAATATAGAAAATTTTGGTGTGTGTATATATACCTATATATATATATATTTTAATCCCATAATTTGCTATCTACCTCTCGTCCTTCTTCTCCGTTACTACAATCATCAAGCCTACAAAACAGACTCACTGAGGTCAGGCAAACAGGCGCAGATCCGTGTCTGCTCCAGTGCTCCGGTCAGCCATGTCTGGCATGCAGAGCTTATTCATATGAATAGTAAAGTGATTCTGAGACTGTACCTCATTTTCATAATGATTCCCTTTGTTATACGTGTTTGGTGGCTGATGGGATGAGCGCTTTCCCATCTCGGTAGTCCGCTAGCTATTATGCCCGTTGAGCCTGACTTGGGCCCGTCTTTCTTGTTGGGCTAAGAGCATATGGTGTAGGCTGACAAGTCCATAACTTATCAAGTCACCTAGCCCCAGACCTTGTTGTGCTTGTGCAAATTAGGGCAATGTGCTGAATTCTATTCATGGCGCATATGCCTTACTTGGACGCATGTCGCGTCACTTGGCTTTGCCCCCTGCGTCGTCTCTGGTGACACCCTCTTTTGGCAAAAATTTTGGTGGTTTTATGATTTTTAAACGTCTCCCGGACAACGACATGTTTCATTGGTTGGCAGTTCTGGAGGTTTTGCATGCTCTCTAAAATTCTGTGTCTTTTCGAGGCAGGCTAATCATCTTCCTGTCGTTTCTCCTTCCGAAGTACATCTTGGGGTTTTTTTTGTATATAAAAAACTCACCTAAGTGAGGGGAAATTTATTAGCTCCCAAACCATGAAATAATAGCCTAATACATGTTAGCTCAAGTGATGTAGATAATACACTAAGAGAAATAATACCATAAGGTATTGAAAATAGTCTATTTATCACACTATTTTAATGTCCCATTCCTTTTGTCTCCACACCCAAGTGTTAACAAAAAGAATGGTTTGTTTCCCCAAGTTAAGGTCTAAAATGGCCTACAACTTATTTGTCTCCAAACCCAGTGTTAATAATAGAGGTAGCCTTCCGCAGTGACCCCATACATATTACTTCCCCGTAAGTAATACACTAAACTATTTACTACTCCGAATTGAGCTTCTTGAAACAAAAAGTCTGCAACTCCGTTTTCATTTTGTCTAAGCAACTTATTCAGCAACTGATGATCATTATCGACCTGAGCATTAGTTGCTATATCTTTGCTTGTGTTGCAGTCTTTCCATTTCTTCTTGTACCTATCATAAGGAAAAAAACAGCAGATATCTTTTCCAACTGGATAATGATTATCATATCAAGTTCTTATGTAAGGGAAGTAACATGCATCAAGCTTAAATTAGACCCCTAATTTGAATTAGAAGATCCAAAACAAGGTTAAAGAGAGAAGTGACCTTTGTAGAGCTAGCTAACTTAGCCAAGGAGTCTATAACACTATTGGCTTCTCTGAAACTGTGATACATTAAGCCCTCTATCTTTGTCATTAGTTTCCAAATATCCCTCATCATTTTGATGAGCCTCCACGGTATCCTAAACTCCCTTCTGACCATTTTCACTAGTATTAGGGAGTCACACTCAATTTGAATGTTGTGGAATCCATATTCTTCTGCTAAATCCAGTCCATATTTCAGAGCTAGAGTTTTTGATTCCAAGCTATTTCTCTGTCCCAGGTATTTGGAAGCTGCTACCTGAATATTTCCTTGTGAGTTTCAAATGATAATACCAGCACCTGAGTCTCCATTACCCAAGGTTGATCTATCTGTGTTTAATTTATGAGTAGATGGAATATCACAAAAAACAACAGCATCATTTTTTCCTTTTCTTATTTGTTTTCTTGGGTCTGTTGCTTTTCTTAATTTTCCCAAACTATCGTTCTTCTTCTGCTCTTCTCCCACTCTTCTTCAATTTTGGTCCATTCTTTTCCCGTCAATCGTTTCATTATCTTTCAGGTGCCTTCCTGTCTTTCTTTGTGTTTTCTATTCTTCTCTCCTTCTCACTCCATCATGGTCTCTACTGTCGATTCTCCCAAAAGTGAGTCATATTGTGACACTATGAACACTGAGTATCATTCTGTGTGCACCCTCCTTGAAAATTCTTTTGCTCCCTATAGGGGGTTTGATTTCGTAGACATAGGAGAACATATTACTTTTCCCAGCATTTTCTATACCATCCTGGATGCGCATGAGGGCACTACTACGGTGTACTTGGAAACCGTAGAGAGTTATTGTTTTAGGTTTCCCCTGTCCTCCTTCTTCTAATCTGTGATCGGTTTTTTTGACTCTCCATTTAGGCTCAAACATCATTGCTCAAAAAATATATGAACACTAGACATGGGTATGTTCTTTCTTTCTAAAAATGAAAATAACAATAGATTGTATGAATAATAGATTTGCTTAGCTGTGAAGATGCATTTGACCTGTCTTGTGTGCAGGTTTGTAGCTGCAAGGGCTGCATGAGGGTCTAGTCGTCGATCCCCACATAAATCACCAATGTTAATGCCAAAATTTTTCATGGGCTCAGGTTGGAGCTCATCCTCTTGGACTGTTAGAGCTGTTGTGAATGCTCTGGTACGACTCCCGTCTGAGGCTATTTCCATTGATGATTCCGATTTGGTGAATACCTGTACAATAACACGGTCACTCAGAGCGGGACGGTATGTGACCGCGCTTGGTCCAATGCCCAAGTTAGATATGATAAAATGGGTGTGAAGAGAGTGATGCTAAAGTGTAATGGGGGCTGAAGTCAAACCTAACCCGCCAATGGCTTTTGGCATTCTTTTATAGGTTGAGAGAGTGTCTCCTTTAGGTTAAGTCATTGGGGCTCTGGGCCTGAAGTGGAGATATAGCTTACAAACCGATACTTTATCACTCGCTGATCTTTCGAGGCTCCCTCGATAAGCCATCAGCACCCGCCTGCCTCCGCAAACTAAGTTGACTGGGGCACTGTTAGCCAACAGGTGAAAAAAATGAATTATCTGACATTGTGGTTTTCGAGGGGGAACTTTTGGCGAGGAGAGCTCGTTGTGGCTCCGACCTTGTAAAAAAAAAGTTGGAGGCATCGCCCAGACTTCTGCTTTGGAATTTTTTCTTTATTTGGTGCTACAGTACCCATGCATGGATGCAATGGGAGAAAACGCATTCAAATAATGTGTTTTACAGTTTTTCCTTTTTTTAAATCCTGCATGGTTGACCATGCATTTGGCAAATGCGGCTTTGGCATTTTATATATTTTTTAATCAGAATATGTGGAACACGCATTATTGAAATGCATTTTATGATTATTGGTTTTTTTATTATAAAAATAGTATAACCGCATTATGGAAATGTGTGTTATGTTTTTCAACATTTTAAAAATAATTGGCCGAGTTTTTTTATAAAGAAAATAGTAGAACCGCATTTGGTAA
>JAULKM010079426.1:0-11654 GCA_032355605.1 Rubia tinctorum
CTCCAATTAAATACCTAATCTATTACAAAAATAGATTTCAAATATGTTAAAAGTGGGATACAAATTGAGCACATCAGGGTGAAGTTGTTGATGCCGACTCCGGAGACCCAAAGGTAGGTTCTTTCAATTAAAATGCATGAAAAAGGAATAAGTCGTGATGAGGACAATAAACATACATGGTATTTATTTCTCTATTCTAGACATGTTTTTAGTAGATATATTTTGCATGTTTGTGGTATGTGATAAAGATTTTTGAGATGAACCTCTTGTTGATTGATGAATTTGAGTTCGAGTCTCGTTCTTTTTTAGTGAAAGGATATAGGGTTTGTTTGGTGACAACGTATCTTCGAAAAAAAGAGAAAGGGGGGCCTCATGCTGAATTATGGCACAGGCCTTGCTGGGTGTTTGGCATGAGGGGTGCCTGGTGCCATACTTAATATGCTGCGATTTTTGGGCAAATTCATATTTTTGAGATTCAAATTTTGAGTTACAACATGGAATTCTCTGCTCAATATTCAGAAAAATCTTTATTTTCCCCTAGGTATTGGTGTAAATAGTACATCAACACCCCTTATGCATAAATTGATTAGTACATTTGTCCCTCTCACTCTTTAACTTCAAAAATGTCATCCTTATCAAATTATTACCTCTTTTTTATTCACATTCTTTGCTGAAAATAATGATCCATAGTACATTACCTCACCCCTAGGATTCATTTATATCATTAAAATTTCTCAAGAACACTCACTCTCACCTTTCCTTGGGATATATTGAAATTTTGGGCTACTTTCCTCAAAAATTAGCATTTTTGCTTCTTCTTGTGTGGATTCCTCATCTCTTGGCTTGAAATTACGGGTAATCCTTTGGGCTCTATGTTTACTTGATTTATTTAACATGATGTTGATTTTTGGAGGAGTTTTGTGCTTGGAAATATTTTTGAGTTGTTTTTGGGAGGATTTTTTGAGTTATATGAATGATTTTGTGCCAAACTAAGTGTGGGGGTGGGTGTATTGTTTTTGTTCTTTGATTTTATTATTTTCATTGAATGTGATGATTGAAAGTAGGTGATTCTTGATTGCATGATATTCTTCATGGGTTGATTGTTGAGAAAAAATGATTCTTGATTGAATAGCATAATAACATGATTTGAAATGTTATGATGAAAGGATTTGTAATGTTGTGACTATTTAGGAAGGAATGTTTTTTTTAATGATTCTTAATACATGCCTTTGGTTATCCTTACATAACCACTTTTTCTTGTTGTGAATAGGATGGCCCCAAAAAGGAAAATGTCGAAAAATGGAACGACTTCCTGGGGAAGAAGTTGACCAAGGTTGGGAGACGGGAGCCGGAAACTTCCCTACTTCCCAATCCCGCATTTTTCATTGATGAATTCATGGGTTTGACCAAAATTTCTAAGGGTGCGGCCTTGAGGTAGAGGTACCTAATTTTCCAGAAGCGTACTATCTTGGAAACAAAGTTTGCTTGCAAAGAAACTTTGGGAGCTCTTGTCCTGCTCGATACTGTTACGTACTTCTTAGTAGGATAGGCCTAGATGGTTTCTTGGACAAGCACTCAAAGACCTATATTCGATGGACTTTGAAATTCTAGGAAACTTTGGAGAAAATGATGGACAAGGAGTGGAGGAGATTCATCTGATTCCACTTGGACGACGTCGAGTACACAATTTCGTACTGGGACATCACCCAGCATTCGGGTGAAAGTACGACAAGGAGATCCCAAGAAATCACCGACAAGGCCTTCCGTTCTCGTTGAGCAACTTTTGGAGGATCCTATTGGGCACAAAAAGGAAGCACCTCTACAAGAGCACAAAAATCATCCACCCAGCATTACGTTATGTTCATCAACTATTGGCAATAGGAGTATTCTGTCATGGGAAAATCATCCTATGTCCGGGGTCGGATGTCAATGTCCTTTGAGCAATGAATCTGGAGGGAAACTTTTACCCTAACATGGTTGTGATCTTCGTGGATAAGTGCCTTGCGATAGGAAACAAGAAAGGTGGCAAGATTTTCTGTGGGAGGTATGGTTGGACTCTTAGCCCAACTCTTGGGCCATTCGTCTCCTTCTTCATTGACGGTGGCAAATTTTGGTAGTTTAAGAACACGGTACGCGATGGACAGGCTTGCGAAAGCAGGGATGGTGGCCACCACGACTTCAGAGGATCACTTTCTATGGCTATATGGTGGCTCTTTGATGTGAAATTTCATGATTCTAACCCAACCAGAGTGCAAAGCTATCGATCAGGATACGGTGTTGGAGGACCATTTCATAGCCCCTGATCCGAGGTTTGAGAAGGATTTCTACATAATCCTATCAAACTAAGATAAAGATATCGTAGAGGATGATGGTGAGACCCCATCTAGGGAACCTCCTAGCCACTCTATCTTACCTGCATACATTCTTGATCATTTCTATATCTTCGGAGAGCAACTTGCCAGTTCTATCAAACTTGTAAGGGATATCGGTGAAGTAGTAAGCGAGATGAGCTTTCAGTTGAAGGATTTCGGGATGCGGCTAGGTTCTATGAAGGATACCATGCTCACTTGGGGGGTCTAAGCTAGTTCAAGTATGGGGGCAGGAGTAGTGAAACACTTAGGAGTTTTCTTGGGATTCCATTTTGTTTCTGGTGTGCCTTTAGTTTGTTCTTTTATTTGGTTTTTGAAGTTGGTAGAACCTTTGGTGGTGTGATCTTTAGGTGGTTATCACTTTGCTGGAGAATGTTTTGGGATGAACACTTTGGTGGTGTAAATTATTTCTTTTTCACTATTTTTTATAGTATGAAGCCCAACTTTGGGCCATTTTGTGCTACACAAAAAATTTGAAAAAAAGAAACGAATATATATATACCCGGCTAAGTTGTAAACACTAAAAGGTAACTTGACAAAATTGGGAAGTAAAGGCTGGATAGGTCGAAAGGCCTAGACAAAAATGAGAGGCTAGGCCCGGCTAGGTTGGAAAACCTAGGCAAAAATGAGAGGTCGTGTGGAAAAAGGTGAGACGGTGAGCTCAACATGTGAATGTTAGGATGAAAACCCGAAAGGGCTCCTAGGTAAAATGAGAGAAACTAAGAGAAATTTGAAATGGAACTTCAACATCTTTTAGCCATATTTGGCAGTTTTTTCATCATCTCTTTGATTTTCTTCGGCGGTTTCTTCAGATTAGTAAGCTAGTTCAACACTTATCTTTTGTACTTACCTTTTTCTTCACAATATTATGGGATGGTTAGATTACCTTAGAAGCTTCAGGGAGTGTGAGAGTTGTGAGATTATTACTTCTTTGGGGGTAACTAGGGCAGCTTGGGAATTAGTTGAATGTATTGGCTAATTTCTCTTTGCATGCTATATCTTACTTAGATCTTTTCTCATTTTTGTTTACTCAAGAACGAGTGAAGGTTTAAGTGTGGGGGGATTGATGTGAACCATTATGCATGTGTTAGCCAATACATTTAACACAATTATTATCATATTTTTGTTTGGTTGATTGCTAGTTTTAGTTAGGTTTGCACGACAAAGGGTTTAGACGACCATTTTTTATTTTCTTGTCTAAAACTCACGTTGTTTAGACTTAATTGATACTAATGGACACTTTGTATTCACGGGCGCCGAGATCTTCCTCTTTGATCTGATTAGTAGGTTGTTCGTGAGTACTTTTTCATTTTCTTTGAAGGAAGGCCATCCGCGAGGGTGGTAGTAGATATTTGAATGTCATTCGCAAGGATGATAGAAGATATCGAAAGTTATTTGCAATGATGGTAGTAGATTGAAGGCCACAAACTCAAAATCGTGGTAGCAAATGGAATTGGGACCAAGAAAGGCGGATTCGAAATTTAAGAAGGCCACAGAAGAAATGGTGGGATTATGGTTTGAGGTTACACGGAGTTCTAGAAATATTTCGAGAAGAATCAGCACTTGAGGGTGTTACCACATGATTTTTCTTTTCGGCCGCTATAAAATTGACTACAAGAACTTCCAAATCATACCAACAGTTCACCCATAGCGGAGCAAAGAAGTTAGCCAAGTGAACCAGCCACAGCTAGCGCAGGCCGCACAAGCCCAGCGTGAGCCAAAAGCTAGCATGGTCTGCACCAAGCATCACGACCAGTGTAAGGGGGCCTTGGAATGGCCCGTATCACCTGGCACGGGCTGTGTAAAAATTTTGCACAAGGGGTCTCCTTTTTCACTTCAAAATTGGCTAAATATGGGGGGCGGGACATTTCAATTTACACGTTCCACACCATTCAAGTCACAATGCCAAGACCAGCCCACGGGGTCTGACTGATGATGCGGGGTGCATTGAGGTACTTAGAAAAACAAGATTTCAGCCGACGGGGTGCGCAAAATGACATATGGCGCTGATCAGTATGAGCAAATAAAGACCTGGATGGTGGCCTATGCCAGATGACATGGGATGTTCCAGCACGACCAACACGGCCCGTGCCAGAGCTGGCAGTTCTTGGCCGGCACAGGCCATGGCTGGAGGTACCACCCCCTCCCTCCTCCTCCCCCAGTGCTAGTGATGACTGCTAGGGTTTCTGGCCACTTTTGGGCCTATTTTTAGGCTTAATCCCCTTATACTATATATATGGACCTTTATCTACTAGGGTTTGAGTTTATAATCATATTAGATCTTAGTAGGTGGCTGGAGAGAGAAAATACTCTCACTTCTCTCTAGTTTCTTTTCTTTTCATCTTTTTATCTTTATTTTGCCCAAAAGTGTTGAATCCAATTAAATACTTGGGTTCAATGCTTAGGGAGTAGGGATTTAACTTGGGGATTATATTTTTATCCATGTGCTAATGTTTATTTTGTGATATTTCTAGATCTACCTATTTCTGTATGTTTTGTGATTATTATGTTAGCTTATTCTTAATATTCTTGTGAATTACATGACTGCCAACTTATTTGGCACACAACCGAGTCTAATTTCATGTTGGCGCTATTGTTATTCCCAAGTTAAGGAAACCTACATGCGCTTAGGGTGACGATAGTGTGAAACTGGGCATGTGCACGAAGGTTACCATTGTTAATCGTCACGATCAACCATGCATCTAGTTAGCCAACCAAAGAGGTTCGAAGGTTGCTAGTGGAGATATATTAGGTAGAAAACTAGGATTATCTTGTTAATCCTAGAAGTCATCGATGAGATGGCTATTTCCATTGCCTTTGTCGGCCTAGGGGTAGTTCATTCATGGTGTTCCGCTCGGGACTTAATCACATGGGGGAAAATCACACATGTGCAATGTGTCATAGCCGTTGTTTCACTCCCCTAGTTGCGGAAGCGAGATTGATGGAAGATTTTTTACGCACACCTTTATGTGACATATAGGGGTAAGTTTTGACCATTGTCCACACCACTTGACACAAACACTAGAATAGGGTTAATTTCTCGTATTTGATGTAATCGGTGATCGAAATAACATTGACCGTGTTACAAAAATATTCCCAGAGTGTTTGTTTATATAGTTTATTCCGTTGATTGCATGCTTGTAGTTGATAGTTAACCCTCCCCCCTCAGTGAGTATTTTCACAACACTGTTCATTCCTAACGCGTGATCGGATTGACGATCTGGCCACGGTTGTATTTAGTATATTACTAGATTCCTAACATCTCTCTCAATGACCCCGGTACTTGAAACTATCTACCATTCTTGGTAGTAGAGTAGTAGGAATGGGAGCAACATATAAATTCTATCTTTGATCCTTAATAACTCAACCTCTTATCTTGTTTAACGATGCTCCGGAGGGGTTGGGTCATGACACCTATGCCATGTGTGAATCTAGTGATAACCTTTTTATTGTGGATTACTTTTCTATATTCACTAACATGCAGTGGTTATTGGAGAGTGTCAAGGAGTTGAAACCTCCTGGACCACCTCTTAAACCCAAGGAAAAGGCTAAGGAGTCCACATTAACTAAGGTTAGTGATAGTGATCTTGATGATGTGCTGCCTACTATTGAAATCCCATAGGTTCTTTCTTCCTTGAATGACAATATTAATGATGCTATTGTTGATATGCATGATGTTAGTTTTCCATGTGCTATTGAGAGTGTTTGTTTTCCAAAATTGAGCACTAACATGCAGTGAGAAAGAAGAAAGCTAAGGGGTTTAAACCTCCAAAACCCCTTCCTGCACCCAAAATCAATAAGAATGTATCAAAAATTGTGAAGGATGAATGTGTTTGGTATGTGTCACCTAAGGTAAGAGATAAGCCTCGTGTGATGTGGAAACTCATCCATAGGGACATGTTTGTGGGTGGAGTCGCTGATAGTGATTCCAGAGACCCACCGATTAATTTTTCCTAGCTTTCAAAAATGCGCGAAAAATAAGTTGCGGGGACAAAAATAAATAAACAGTTCCTTTATTATGTTTTAGTAGGTTGTGAAATTTGTTCATGTGAATTTTGGAAAGTGTTTGTCAAATTGGTGGTGTTTTAGGAATTTATAGTCATTAATTTTTAGGCTGGATTGCGTGTTTTTTTGTGCAAGAAATTTTTGACAAAATTGAAGGAAATGGACTTGGTCGTGCCAAGTCCCGTTCTGCATGTCTGGCATGAGGCATTCAAGTGGAGCGGGGCATGCCATATGAATACCGTTCGTGCCGCCTAGAATAACCAATCAGCTTGCATGAGCCTTCTAAAAAACCTTCGTTCTATTCACCCCTCAACCCAGAAAACACCAGTCGTGACCTCTTCCTCTCCTAGCCTAAAAATCTCCACATCTATCTCAATTCTTAACCAAATTCCACGAAATTTGTCCAAAAATACTTCTATCTTAATTCTGAAAAATGTCCAGTGACAATTAGCCTCAGAAACCACAAAAAAATTGCCCAAATTTAAAAAATTGGTAGTTCGGCCCTTTGAGTTCTTCTCCCAAGAACTCGCAGATTTGTCCCTTTTGGATGTTGAAGATTACAGAGATTTATTCTAGGAGGATTTCCACACACTGTACGGTCTTCAATTCATCAAAATCCATGTCCAATTTCCGATTAGGTACCTCGGCCGAACCCCCTTTTGAAGAGTTGGAAAATTTTGATTTTTTGGATTTTGGAAATTGCATGTTTAGGACATTGTTAGGGGGCTTGTTTGTGATTTTCTGGATTGCATGATTTTGTGAGCAATTAGTTGATTATTGGGTAGGTTTGAGAAGGTGTTTGGGCTGTTAGTATTTTGTAGACTGTCTATGTTGCTTGCTCTTGCTTTTGAGATGCTAAGGCAGAGAGCTGGCCCGAGTGTGCCCTTCATGGGAATACGGACATGTCCAGACCACCAAGAGCGATGGGATCATCTTGTGGGACACTCCATCCTGGTGACCTTGTTTGTTGACAAGCAAGTTCTTAAGGACCTCAAGATCTACAAACCGGTCAAGATTCTCCTGAAAAGGATCGGCCTGGAGGGCTGAAGCGGCTACGTACTAGCATGGTCTGTGTCATTTTGCACAGCCCGTGCGCCCTAAAGATTAAGACTTGAAGTTCTAGTCTGTGCCTCATAGCCAAATGCATGGCAGCGCTGTCAGAAGCCAAAGATTTCAACTCCAGTCTGTGGCCAGCATGCATCTGCATGGGCCACACCGCTTAGATGGGCAAATGAACCTTCCAGTCTGTGGGCCGCAAGGGATTGCACGAGTTGCACGCTCAGCTTGCCTAGGAACTGCCTCCAGTCAATGGCTCGTGTGCTTTTGCACGGGCTATGCCGGTGTGGATGCTAGGGTTTCCCTTTTTGGGTTTATCTAAGGCCCGTTTCCACCTAATATATAAGGAGCACCAGTCTACAAGGGTTTAAGGAGACTTCATTAGTTGTATTTTTCTATTCCTAGTTATAAGAGTAGGTAAAGAGACAAAGAGACTAACTCTTTTCTTATCTTTTAATATTTTCTATTTTATGCCTATGGCATTGAATCCAAGGATTGAATTGGGTTCAATGTCCATGGAGTAGTTTCATTACTTGGGGATTTAATTTGTATTCATGACTAGGTAATGATTTTGTGAGATTATAGATCCTTCTATCTTTTATGTTTATGAGTATTCATGTTTGATTTGAACTTCACATTCTTGTGAGATTCATGTTATATATATATTCTATGATCGTACTAAGCTTGTTTGCTCCTTGGGAGTGTCTAGTTAAACATATTGTAGGTTCATGAGTCCCGACTTTGTGAGTGTATGCATGTATGACCGTGAGCACCTTTCCAATTGCCATAGCCTAACTTGACTGGATCGAAACCTGATAGATTTGGCATGATAGTTTGTAGCAACTATGGTTGTAGTGTAGCAACCATATTCATTTCAACCCTAGAGTCATCATGAGATGCCGATTCATTTGCCTTTATAGGCCTAAAAAGAAGCATCCATAGTGGAGTGCCTAGAATGTATTTCCTTATGGGGAAGGAATTGCGATATCTAAAGGTGTGATAGAAGCGCCTTCCCTAATTATGGAAATGATGTTGATAGGATTTAAATGGACATATGTCCTTTATGTGACAGACATTGGGGAAGTGTCGATTATCACCCACACTATGTGACATAGACATAAGTTAGGTTTATATGTCTAATATGTCATAGAATCTAGGATGAAAGATTAAAGTTATCACCGTTCATGTTACACAAATATCCCAGGGCTAGCTTAATATAGTTTGTTCTCTTATTTTGCATGATTTCTAGTTTGTAGACAACCCCCCTCCCCAAGCGCAAATCTATGTTTGCAACACTAGTTATTCCCGAAACACAATCAGAGTGACGCCCGATTGTGAGTTATGATTAGTTAATTTTTAATTTCTATCATCTCTGTGTCAGACTTGCCACTAACTACTCTCTAGTAGTTGGTAGTGAGCACGAGAGCAAACATATAAATTCTATATTCGCATCTAGGCTCAGCGATTTAATTTAAGCTATCTCAAAAAAAAAGTTAGTTTGTAAATGATCATACATAGTGTAGATCATCCTACATGTTATTCTTTGGAGAGTCTGAATAAACTCTGTAGAATTTGAATCTCCACCATTTATTGGGAGCCCTTTCGTGTCCACTAGTCATCCCACTGAGTAGATGTTATCAACGGACTAAAGGGAGAACTTGCTACCTGTCCTGTAGGCCCAATAAATCTATCCAGCTCTCTTCTCATTGAATCTCCAGTATCTCCTCTTGACCCTATCAATGGCGGATCCCTATGTGGATGCAAAGATCGTGGAACCTCTCCAAAAGGATGCTAGTACATAGGTTGAGAACTCTTGTAACCATAGTGTGCCTAAGGTCTCATCGTGTCAAGATACATATGAGTTTGCACATGGAACCCATAGGGCCTCTGACTAGATGTCAGGGGGGTTATGTTGATAAGACATTATATCCTTGAAACCCCAGGGAAGATACTGCCACATATCCGGGCTCGAGATTAGGGGAGGTAGACGTCGAGATCATAGGCATCGAATGAGGTATTGAATAAAACATCCCTTGAGTGTAATCCAGAAATGAAGTTTGTGGTCACGGTTGAACCACCTGTCTTGCGTAACCAGAATATGGAATCCCTTACATGGGATATGACACGAGTCTCATTGGTAATCTGATATCCTGTGGCTGCCAGCATTTGTGCAACCTGTGCCAAATTTGGCTGTGCTCATGCCGCAACTTCTTCTCCCATACTTCGATTTTCCTGAATGGCTCATTTGTAGGCTTGAAGTGTGAGTCACTAAAGGTTTCCATGAAATGGTCATCCCTTTCAACGCGTGAAGCAACTAGTAGGTTCTGCAGAGGACCCATGTTACTAATGCCTACACTAGGCTCCAAACTGATCTCCGGCCGTCTTGAACATACCTGCCACTTTAGCTCGAGAGCTTTCAAAAATATGAGTCGAACTAGGTCCTGTCGAAATCTGTACTAGATTAGGCCCAACATCATACGACACTGGGGGATTATTCATCTTGTTGTTCTTTTTCCTTCTGTATGGGGACTGTATCTCGTCACCAGCGCCTGTTCCCTTGATCCTCAACCTCTTACTCCTACGAATGTAGTGGCTGTAGAAGTGGGCATAAACCAAGAAATTCATATCTGATTTAATCAGTCCAACCTAGCGTGTCAATTGATGTGTCTGGAATCCGATCAAGCTACAACTTCAATTCCTTGGTCGTGATCAACAAGAAACAAGCCCCTGGAAGTCATAGGGGAAAACTCTCTGATGCTTAAGTCAACCACCAGTATGAATATCTTGTATTTATACCTTAATAACCCTAGTAGTGTTTGTGTATAACTCAACTTCTTTTTTATATCCTTAACGTTAGTTAATGAGGTCAAATCCATAGAACTTTTGTGTTTTACCTTACTAGGTTGAATTAAATCCAATGGTTTTATGTTTGTACTCATCAGATTCAACCATTATTACCAATTAATAGTATATGAGAATCAATTGATAATATATTATTACAATACTAGAGGAGTACCATCGGGCGTTGTGCTATAATATTAATTAAAATATTATGATTAAGTTTTTTGTACATGTTTTGTCTTACATTTAAATTCAAAACAAAGAATTTTATCTAAAATTTTAAAGTTTCGTCATTAAAAAAATTATGTGAGATAGTTAGAAATATTTAAATATTAAATACAACAAAATTTGATTATTTTATAATATTTCATTCAAATTATTTAAAATGTTGAGATTCATTTTAAAAGACTATCAAAATTATATGTAACTCATTGCAATAAATAAAAGTATATATCAAATGACCTTATTAGTCTCACTAATTATGAAATGTCATCATTTAACAGGTAGTCAGTATAAAACAAGAATTTGCCATGTATAAATTAATAAATAAATAATATGTATACATATTTCTATTTAAAAAATTCTAAAATTTTGTTATTTCAGGTTAAGTATTTCTTTAAATTTTCGTCAGTTATATATGTATATATAATACAATGAGATATTTATGGTTTTAATTACAGTATATTTTAAGAAGTTATGATAAATTATATATAGTAAAGAATTATGCTCTCTCTCTTCAACGCTCTCTCTACCCTTAAAACCTAAAATCGCTGCCATTAAAAACTCCCCCTCTTCTAGTGATTCTTTCAATCGGAAGAAGGGGAGCCCATTCTTCTTTCTCTATTTTGTCTTTTAAGATTTTTAATTTTTCTTTTTTGTAGAATTTTGGAACATATCTGAACTCTCTTTTGTGCAAGTTCCAACGACGTCAATCAGGTGACGTTAATGGTGCTTCTCCAATGTTGTTGAAGGCTAGATCAATGACGGTGAATCGAGAAATCGTGCAACAAACTTCAATAGCTGCTCTCCGACAAGCTCCTTCGACCTGAGCTCTTCAACATCTCTGAAGTCATCCATCTCCGGTGAGTTCTCCAATGAAATCTTCAGAACACGACGCGGTACAGCCGGTTTGTGTTTGAAAAATGATCGGAGCGTCATATTTGGGTTTACTGAACAAGCCAATGAAGTATTTAGGTTTCAAGGTAATTAGTTTTTTGTTTGAGTTTTGAATTTGTAGCCTCCGTTGAAGATGGTGTCTGAAAAATTGATGAGACGCCAAAATGCATGTATTTTCCTAAGCCTTTAGCATCTCTTTTATTATCTTTTTGTTGGAAGATTGCTAGATTTAGGTAGGTTTACATCATAAGGGGTTTAGATAACCGT
>JAULKM010079437.1:0-11653 GCA_032355605.1 Rubia tinctorum
TAATATATATTTTATTTAGTGAAGAAAACAAAATAGAATATTAGACCCATTTAGAACCCGTTTTGGACCCAAGACCCGTTTAGACCCATCTGGTCTGGGTATGGGTAAATTTTTTTCAGACCCTACAGGTCCGGGTGGGTCTGGGTCTAACTAAATTTTTTTAGGTTCGGGTTTGGGTCTTATTATACCCGACCGATGATTATCCCTAGTCACCATGTACGGAATTATGTCTTCTAAAGAATTTTTGTTTTTGTGGATAATATGTTCTAAAAAATGTTATTAGTTGCGCTTGTAATCATTTCTTCTCCAAAACTTGAACTTAGGAGTAGGTTTGTCTCCATCTCCCTTAGTTAGTTGACCAAAGATTTATTTACTTTATTTTCCTAGCGCACTTCCGAGTTCAGGGCTCCATTCACACATGACCAAAGAATTGGCCGCCCTGACATCCATATTTAATCAAAGGTTTGTGTTCAAAACTACGAACCATTTTTTATACAACTATCTAATTCCAAATCATTTTATCAAATAAATTGATGATAATGTTACGATAACGAAAGGACCATCAACTTTATTTCAGTGAGTGATGTGTTTCTGCTCTCTGAACTGTAATCGAAAAATGAGGGCATAATCAATCACTTAAATAAAGATATATATATATATATATATTTGACTCAATATTTATTGTTATTCAGGTATCAGAATAACGAGTCTTGTCGCGATAGTTGCCGTTAGTGACATTAGCCAACAACGGTTGCAGTCTAATCGTCGTTGTTTTCATACTTAACTCCTTACGACGATGGTCCAATTAGAACCGCTGTTGAATCATTGCATGCAACCGTCTTTCTGTCTTTCTTCAGTGCGATAATGTGTTACGTATCTGAACATATAATGGACGACAGTTCCAAGCCAATTTACAAAAAATGCCGCCCATTGTCGTCGTTAATGGATCTTCATGCCTAGTGATCTTTCTAGAAATAAATATGCATATAATTTACAAACCGTGGTAATCATAATTTTTACCACATTTTTGCTTTATTTGATTCTAACTATATATGTTAATTGAGATTTAGTTGTGTTTCATAAATTACTATCTTTATAATATTAGTTTCAATACACAATTATATAGTTTATGAATATGGTGTTGAAAGAAGCAGCATATAAAACTTTGATGGAGCAACACTATAACAACAAAGTGAGGTTTGGCCCTGAGAAAAGGTGATATTGCATTAAGAAAGAATGACGCTAGCCGGGTGCAAAGTGAGAAGAAGCTAGACGTCACTTGAAAGGGCCCCTAAAAGTTGTTGAGATGCCGGGAGAGGTGTATAAATCTCGAAACGTTGGACAAAAAAAACAATAACCCAAAACCTGAAACATATGCTTAACCATGCACCACTCACCTTCTCGTCAATACCCTCCTAACTCAATGAATATAAACAACTTTATTTTTGTGTGGGCGAGGGGGAATTCATGAAGGGATATGTTATTTTGTAAACCCATAAAGAGTACCATCTTAAGGAAATTCTTGAGTAACCCTCTCCTTTTGTTGTATTTTGAATATGTATATTTAGAAGTGTGCAATTTATATCCAAGTTTAACACACAAAAACACCGAGGTTCAAGACGGCCTCTTTGGGTTGATATAAAAAGCACCAGTGGGTTCAGAAGCCAGGGAGCTGCAAGCCAGCCTTTTCAAGATGATGAAAAGCACCCTTGGCTTCCAACAACCAAAGAGCTGCAAACTAGCCTTTTCAGGCTGAAAAAAAGCACCATTGGCTTCACACAACTAGGGAGTTGGTAGCCAATCTCTTTAGCTGAGGAAAACAAACCCTGGTTTCATGCAACCCAGAAGATGATTGCCAATCTTTTATGGTTGAAGATAATCATCATTGACCCTACGCGGATAAGGGATTTCTAATCACCCTCTTTAATCTAAAAATAGGTACATAAAATCCCAAAACGAAACAAATGCACTAGGCTCCAATTGACTACCACGAATTTGTTCGGCCCACTCTGGGAAATGAAAGTCTAAAGTTTCTATCTTTCCAGGGTCAAAACTGAGCTCAACTCGAACAGAAGCAAACACAAAAAATTCAGAAGGTAAGTAAATTTTCCTAGCTAGAGTAACCATAACGTAGATTCAATAAAAGGAGGTATCTCGAAACCAAAAAAAAGGCCAGGCGTAGAAGCAAAGCCCGGTGCATGGCCAAAGTCAATGGAAGCATGGGGATGGAATTAAGTCCAAGGCATGGAAAAAATTATTAAGTCATAGTAGCAAAGCCCTGGACATGGAAAAAATTAAGCCAAAGCAATAGAGCCTTGGCAAAAAAAAACAAAGTGCAGGACATGGCCAAAATTGTTGAGTCTAGACACCAAAAGCTCTAAAAGAGAAACAAGGCCCCAAACTTTGCCAATTTTGTTAATCTAAAGAAATAGAGCCTTGACGCATGGCTAAAATATTTGAGTCTCAATAGTAAAAGCTTAGAGAAATGAGGCCCCGAATATAGCCAAAAACTATTAATTCAAATCAACAAAGCCTTGGTAGAAAATCATACGTAAAAAAAGAGCTTAAATAAAAAAAGAAGGGACCATACCCCTAAAAAACAATTAGACAACCTTCATGGCTGCACAAAATGGGCGGGGATCCACCATAAACAAAACAAAAACAATAAGCATTCCACCCCTTATGAGGACTTACAAAATAAACATTCAAACTATTCAACCCCTTTTGGGTACTTACAGAACTACATCAAATAAATATTACTCAAGAGAATATCTCCCAATAGTTTCATGGCTTCTAGATCCCACCGCTACCATCATCTTGCACACCAACATCCTACACAACCTTGCCTTTGTCCTGCTCAACTTGATCTACCAACTCGCCTAGATAAACTTGTAGAAGACCCAGCACCCTCAATGACTGCAACGTCTGGATGCCAGTTAACTTGATCAATTGTGCTCATGCTAAGGTGCAAGTGTGTGATGTACTAAGAGAAGCTATGCTCAACAGATATCCCTAATGGCGCTGCGAAGCTTCTCATCGTCAGTGAGCCATGAGCCAGATCAAATACCCTAAGCAAGGTCTGCACCAACAACAGTTAGGTTTTTGGGCTCTGCATGATCTTAGCATAAATGCTCAAGTGGCTAAGAGTGAATACCCACATGCAAAAAGACTTCAATAAAGCAAGCTTATCCTAAAACATAGTAAACATCGTCAGCAAGGACTCAGAAACCCCACACTCCAGCTCCAAGTCTCCCTCAGGGGCAATTGCTCTGTCACTACAGTGCTTCAAATCAGCAGCATGACTCTCGTTCTCTTGACGAAGGTCGATGAGTTCCAAATGCAGCTGGACATATTCCATTTACACATCCCAGGCAGACCACAAGTGCTATAAATGTAGGGGAATTCACTACTAGGCTAAAGAAAAACACTCCAAAGAAAAACAAGAAGGGAGAGAGAAAGGCAAAATACCTTCAAATCAGCCAAAACACCGAAGTCAGCAGTGGTGGGAGAAACAACCATATTAAGTGCCCGTTCCCCAAGTATGGGATTGAAATCCTTAGAACCAATCACTTGAGATAGAAAAATAGCATGGATAGAAGCATTACCTAATGGCTCAAGATCATAGTACACATGGGAAAAGGATTCACTTAAATGAGAAGGCGTGAACTCAAAAGATTGTAGCGCTAGAGCCTAAGTGTAGGGCATTAAGGCCGAAAAAACAGTGGTAGTGAAGGAGTCTCAGGGACGGCCTCCAAAATAACCCTACCGGTATCCCCACTAACGACTGGTCATGGCATAATGAGGCGACGACGTTTGGTTTCCAAAGGCTGAACTTAAGTGTGAGCTGAGGAGTCTGACCGAGTGATAGTGTTGTTCGGACGATCAGCCTCTCCCTCAAAATCTTCACTCTGCGTGGGCGGGCGGCTGTTGGAAGCGTGACGAGAAAGCTTAGAAAAGTTGCTAATAAAGCCGGCAATCAACACCCCTGAAAGCAAAAGGTAGTAGAATAAGGTCAGCAAAATTGAAAACTAAAATATATGCAAAATAGAAATAAAACAGACAATAGAGGCCCTATACCAAGGAGATCACTGGAACCACCCAAAGGAACAACGCAAATAGGCAATTGGGGGAGCATAACAACACATAATATCGGGTGGAGATAAACTACCTGTTGGACGCCATATCCTGAGCACAAGGACGTACACCCCACATCCATATCTACACGATGAGCCTTCTTCCCAAGCACCAATTCACAGTCTACTTAGACAAACCTATGCTTCCATTCCACTCAAGTGGGAAACTCTACTAGCTACTTTGCACTATTCTCTCGGTACTTCGGGGATTACCGGTCTGATGGATCTATTTTCCGAGTAACAGAATACCCTAAACAAGGTGACTGATGTGGTGATTCCCTGGGACAAGCACAACACCTTGAAACCTAGGAGGACTCGAACAGAGTTTGGGGAAAATCGGTAAGGGTTAATCTTTGAAATAATAAATCAGACTAAAAGAAGAAAGACAAAGGGAAACGAAAGCCACAATTCTTTAAGGTCTCCAAATAAATTGCCGTTATGCCTTTTGGAACATCTAAAACTATCTCTGCCATACCGAGCAACAATAAAAAGATAGTGAAGGCTATAAATATTCTTCCTAGCGAGTGAGATACAATAACCATCGACTCGCACCACCGGCGAATTAAGGCATTTTTTTGAGCCACCACATCACAAAACGAGTCGGCCTTGGGAGGTCCAATAGTTGACACCATGTTTTTTGGGCAATAAAGAAGATGAGAGGAGACAAAAAGAAAAATGAAAGGAGTGTGGAAATTGTACCTGATGTATGAAGATAGAAAGGACTGAGATCGGGACGATAGGAACGAATGATGAAAATGAAGGAAGAGAGGATGAAGTATTTCAAAAGGGCAGGAGTTGGGATGTTCGAGAGAGCATACTAAAATATAATCCTGAGATGATTAAAATTACATTGGAATGATGCAACTTTTAGACAACCTGCACGCAAAATCCTAGAATGGTTTACACGTGGCGGTCATCAGGATGGTTGGCGTAAATGCTTGAAGCTAAACACCATTTCTTTTTGTAAAAAGTGGTCACTTTTTTTTTAAAAAAATATCTCAGTTACGGTTTCCCCAAAAATTCAGAGAAAACAAAAGGGCAAGTTATCCCAACGCATACAGCACCCCTGAGTATCCGCGGGACTTCCAGGCTGCAACTCTAGCCTATTGCCCTACACCAAGCAGCAATGAGACATTGCGCTGGGGAACTTAATAAGGTATGGGACAAACAACCCAACCTCTATATAATTCAGTCTACAAGGGATGTTGATCCAAACGGCTAAGAGAAAAAAAATGTGATGTGATAGGCTAGGTTTCTTCGGCCACATAATCATGGAACGAGGAAAGCAATGAGCAAAAAGGAAGGATTTTTGTTCTTCTTCCTATTCACCCTACCAGCTCTCTACATTTTCTCTCCGACTTGACTTGGGTGTTGGAGCAGGCATAGTCCAACACTGACCCACTTGACCTTAATCTGTTTGTCCTTTTAGATTTTATAACAGGCCTAAGAACGAACAATGATGAATCAACCCATGCAAAAATTGGACCCACCACAATGCACATATTACCACCTAAAAATGAAAAGGCCTTTATCGGAAATAATATGTTATATGTGGGTTGTAAGTCTGCAATTTTGGTTTTACCAATTTAGTCGAAAACCAATAATTAATCCCAATTGAAAATTTAACCAAGTATGCAAAAACATAAAAGTTGACACACGAGACATGGTTACGCAGTTCAGTGGATTCACATACATCTGTGGGGCCTAACCCAATTCAGAAGAAATTTGCTAATCAGAAATGTACAATACAAAGTAACTCGTACAATAGCACTTATCTTAACTAGTTATTGTTGTGGTGGATTTTGCAAACTCCCCTTGCTACCGATCAACCTTGATAAAACTCACTATGACCTCGAAACTCGTCGATACTCTCCTCCTCCCGAGGGATTAAGGCATATGTTTCTCAAGTTTTCAATAGTTAAACAACATGTTGAGATAAAAGAAATGACTATGAATGCTCTCAAGAATACTGAAAACTGTAACTTCAGTTTTTCTTAGTCAAAATTGTTGATGAGACAGCAGTCGTATATTCCCTTTTAAAGCCGTGAACCAACTCATGGAGTTAGAGTTGATTTTGATGTCATCATGAAGAGAGTGGCTGTGCTGGAACATTCCATTTTCAACTCTATTTTTGATGACTTAGCATATTCAATCTAATCCCGTGAAAGTAGGGACTATCCAATCCAAATCCCATGGAAATAGGGATTATCCAATCCATAAAGATATACTACATCTAATCAATCTATACCTAGATTTAGAAAACAGACCATCTTCAACTTCTTAATAAAAATGTAATCAATCCGGGTGCTGGGGTCTTCAGCTTCATTTGATGTTCCAACATAAAATAGTTCACAAATGTAAAACTAAAATTTAGATCAAACCACTTTAAACTTTACGATCTCTAATATCTCCCTAACATTAATAATAATTGAAATTATAAAAATTTACAAAATTAAACAAAATTTCTAAGTGAACTTTCTGTGTTACCTGTTTGATTATTGACTTATACATGTACAACTAAACAGGGTATACTCTTTTGGTCACTCCACCAATTCAAAAGGTTTTCGTCTAATTCAATTTACATGTAATTTATAAATATCCAGACGTACACTCAAGCTCAGACTAATTGCGATTCTGATTCTATCTTCAATTTTAACATTTTTGCATTTGAAATTATATTATATGGGTGATCATAACATTTTAACCATTCATCATCTCAATAATCAGTCAGAGGTCGAGGGAACATACCTTTGACCTAGTATTTTCCAATTCGACCCGACACGAAAACGTCGGTCAAAATTTCTACTTGGGCAAGTTATTCACCTAGCCTGCTTGCAGGATAGCACAGACAAAGACAAGATTGACTACTTTTCAATAGATGTCAATTTTTTCAAGCTCTTACTTCGTCCAACTTTAGGAGATACATTATGATTAATATTAATACTTATCTTGCATAGGATCGTATGTTGATTAGAATTAGGATATTTCTTTTTATCTTGTACTTATAAGCACTTTATTTTGAAAGTGAGGACAATCAAGTTTTGTTTTTCCCATAAAAATATATTCTACTTTTAAAATAAGAGTCCGCCTCTTAAAATACGGTCTTTCCATAAACTATGGAAAAATCAAGGTTTAAACTACGAATTAAAAGAAATGAAGATAAAAGTTTTGGGTTGCATTAATCGGGTCATAAACTTTATAGTTACCACACGTTGCATGATAGATTTTTAATATTACAACTAATTTTTTTTTTACTTTTTTATTATTTTAATTAAACTCCGTCTTTCCATAACCCTATGAAAAAATCGTCTTTCACAAGACTTTGCCTTAAAATAAGTAGTTTTTACCATTTTACCAAACACTAAAAAATATTTAGCTTATAAACAAAACAGCTTATAAGCTCTGTCAAATACAAGCATAATTGTCTTAATTTTTTTATGTAACCTATAATATAAAGGGTAAAATGCATTTATACCCCTAATTCATTGTTTAGTGCAAATATACCCTCTAGTTTTTTGAAAGTGCAGATATACCTCCTTATGTTTTTGAAAGTGCACATATACTCTTCCATATTTTTTCAAAACACGGAGGGGTGAGAATATGTGCACTAGACAAAGAACTGGGGTATATATGCACTTTACAAAATGGAAAGGTATATGTACACTAAACAAGCAAATGGAGGTAAATGCACTTTATTCTAATATAAAATCAGTTAATAAAAGACATGGAAAACTTTTAAAGTAGTAGTTTTAAAAAGAAATTTCATGGTGCCTGCAGACCAGAGTCACAAATTGAAATACCTACTGGTGAATTTCTATTGTCACCTACTAATTTCCAGCGAATTTCTGATGGATTTTACTGTACTGAAATCAAACGCTGCTCAAAATCCAAGTTCCCGTTATCTCCTGCTTTTATTGACAATCAATGAAACGCCATGATCGCGAAGCTCAAAACCAACCATGCAATCGGCAAGCTGGATTCTTGACATGGGTGTTTCGTAGCATATGACTCGGAACAACTCTATCCTTAAAGGCATTGCATAGTATGATTGAAAAGAACGGCGTTCTAAAATGCCGTTGATTGAGGCAAACTGTGACGGTTGTTTAAGCATAGGGGTAGAAACTGCGACGGTACCAGATATGGCGGTTTGAATCAGCTATCTATCACCGTCACAAAGGATCCCCTTTTGCATTAGTGCCCTCATCAACGTAAGATGGTTTAAAATTTGATTTTGTTTTGCGCAGAAAGAGTAATAAAAAGGCGTTTGAAACAAAACGAGACACATACCGAATAATTAGTGAAATATCATACTCCCCGCCTCTGTCCCATTTCAAACTGCACACTTTTTGGTCAATTTTATTTTGACCATACATTTTAACCAGTATATAGATACAAATATCATTATGTGAGATATCATTGGATTCCCTGCATGATATTTTCTAAATATCAAATTTTAATACACCGTTATTATACATAAATAAAGTTATCGTTGGTCAAACATGGTATAACAAAATTGACCAAAAATGTGCAGTTTGAATAGAGAGTAAAACATTTGTTGTTGCACTCAGCTCAAGCATTAATGCACTAATTCATTATCACCGTTCTAATCTACAACGCGTGTTAAGAAAATAGAATTCCTTCTTGTAAAATTAGGATTCATTGTACGTTAGATTATAGTATATGGTAATTTCTTTATAGATTTTATAATCCTATTTTTATTTGATTTTTGATTGTAACCCTATCAATGCACCACTAATTAAAACGTTCATATTTTACATGGTATCAGAATCAAGTATTAGAATCTGGGCTCCAGTTGGGTTTATTGGGTTGATGTGTGGATCCCATTTTATTTGGCCTGATATCGGAAGAGAGTATTTCCACGTTAGCACGTGAAGATGCGTGTTGAAAAATATACCCCACACTGATTTCTTACAAGAATAGTAGCTACTTCCTTCCTTTCACTAGCTTTGGCATGTTTACTTTTCACCGTTTTCAACAATCATGTTTGACCGTCAATATCTCTAGCTAACAGTACTGCATAAAAAGTTAATATTTTAAAATAGATGTTAAAATAAATCTAATAATATTCCACATGATATTTTTATTATATATATATAATTTAATATTTATGGTCAAAGTTTACCAAGTTTGATTTGGAAAAAAACAAAATAAACCAAAACTGTTGGGACGGATCACCTCCAGTTAAAATATTAATTGGTTTTAAATGGAAATCGAAGATATCTTAAGGTAACCTGTGTTTGATAACATTTGAAAAATTAACATTAAAATTTTTGGCAAATCAAATTGATGACGACAGCAATGCTGATTTATATGTGTGTCTATTTGTTTAGTATACGATCCACATCCTCTGCTATAAATAGCCACGATAACTCACCACAATTTTGCTCAGTAATGAAGAGATTGCTATGTGTTAATTACACTAAGAGAATTAAAATAAAAGATGAGTTCCAGGGCAATTATTTTTCCTGTGCCTTGCTACCCTAGTCCTCACCATTGCCTCACAGGTTACTGCTAGGGAATTGGCAGAAACTGAAAGTAAGATTAATGCCTAATTTTTTCCCTGTCTTTCATTATGGCAAAACTTGTACCGACAATTTTTCTTTCTATTTCGTTCTATGAGTATGTTTTTGTTTCTGACTTCTGCATTCATTTGATTATTATTCCTTTCATTTTGACTGCAAAATTGAATTGATACATGAAAAATGAATGTTACCGTGCATAATCTTACCAAGTTATTCACTAAGTCTACTTGTATTTAATTTTTTCCGTGATTATAAATTTAATGAGAAAATTAACTCGTATTAGAAATAACTTTTTATTAAGTTAAAATTACTCGATTTTCAATTGCGAAGGTAGATTAATACATTAATTATTAATTATGTCATTGTTTGCTATATTTATATCTCCGTCACAACCAATATTTTCAGAAAAAAACCATAAACATGAGTTTTAATTACATAACTAAAAGTAATAAACATAAATATATTTTTGCATTCAATTTTGCGTAACCTTTGAATATTGGAAAGAGAAGGTAGAGAGTGGAAATATGGAAGAAGTATAATGGACAATTTATGATAAAAATGAAAAGACAAATTTCTTAGACCGTACTTGATGATCAATTTGTCGTTCGATGCCTATAATCTACTAATTATTAGTAGTTAATATATTACTAATTGCAGCCAAAAGAGTGGAAACAAATGGTGTAGAGGAATCCAAGCACCATGGTGGCGGTTGTGGATATGGAGGAGGAGGTGGTGGATATGGAGGGGGCTACGGAGGAGGCGGCCACGGTGGTGGGTATGGAGGCGGCCATGGTGGTGGATACGGAGGAGCTGGCCATGGTGGTGGCTATGGAGGAGGTGGTCACGGTGGAGGACACAGAGGCGGCCACGGTGGTGGATACTGCAAGTAAGGTTGCTGCGGGCATTACTATGGGAAGTGCAAATGCTGCTCATACACTGGTCAGAAGGCTGGGGATTTCGTACCTCAAAACTAAACATGCTCTTAATGAAGTTCAAGTGTTGAAGGTTATCGGTGCGATTGTTGAGGAATAAGATCATATTCATATATATAGAATTAGACCTGGCAAACGGGTCTCTTCGGTCGGGTACGGGTGAGACCCAATCGATTCGGTATAATTAAGAAATTTTTTGTCTTCGGGTATCGGGTCTTGATAGGTTGCGTTCGGGTTCGGGTGTCATTCGGTAGTGTTGAAAAATATCCGATCGGGTCGGGCTTGGTCTTGGTTGTTTCAATTTCGATACGGTTCGGTTATCAATTTTTTGAATCGGGTTAATATCAGATTTGGTTCACGTTGTTTCGATTTCATGTGCAATTCAATTATACATATTTTTAATCGGGCTCGGGTTGAGTTTGATTTGAGTTAGTTCGGTTTCGGTACCGTTCGGGTACATTCTCTTTCGGGTCGAGTTCGGTTGGATTCCAATATATACATTTCTGGTCTTGTTCAAATAAATATAGCAAATTGTCATTATAATGAAAATAATATTTTTTTAATATATTACTTTTGTGAAGATACTTTCGATAAACAAATATATTATATATGTACATAGTATTATATTTTATGTAGTTATTTTTTATGTATACTTTCGATATTTTAAAATAAAAAAATTCTCTTGCAAAACATTGATCCATATATTTTTATCACTGAGCATAAGGAAAGCACCCATCCTGTTTATAGCATGAGTGCATCACAAACTAGTTATAGCAGTCAATATTAACGTAGAACTCAAATCAGATACACAAGTATAAGATACTTTCATTAACACATCAATTTCTATATCATTAATATCACATAACAATTTATTCTAGTCACACGTTGACACAGATCTACAGAATTAACTATTACTTGACTTTCTCTACATAAACACAACTAGCAAAGTTGACTTTAACTAAGAACTAAGTTGACTTTAACTAAAGAACGATCGACCCTTACTTGACTTTCTATATATAAGCAATAATAAAAAGGTTTGACTTTA
>JAULKM010079457.1:0-11652 GCA_032355605.1 Rubia tinctorum
TGGAAAGGATTTGTAAAACGGAGAAAACAAATTTTCATTAGCCCAAGAAAAAAGGCATTGTGAAGAAAATAACATATAGATAACCAGATCTTGACAAGTTTAAGAACTTGTAAAACAGAGCATCTCTTGCTTACGGATCACCCAACCTCTTTTTCTTTTTTTTCTTTTTCTCATCATCTCGAAATTGAAGCCATGGTAAACTATCAGCTCTGATACCACTTGTAAGGAGTTAATCCACCCACGCATATCATAATAATGAAAACGAAGGCAAGGAAACTAAACAAGGAATTTAACGTGGTTCACCAAACATGTTAACTACCTCCACTAACAAAAACAAATTAATCTTATTACCTAATGAGTCGAGCTTATTACAATTGTCAGGAATTATGTCACGCTGACCCACCAGACCATATTACAAACTCAGAAGCGATGATTTTTAAGATTAGAAAAGTTGTCTACAAAGCTCACTCCCTAACACTCTAACGTTTCCTCTAATTATAAGAATTCAAGTGCAACTCTAAAATCTTCTATTTAATGTATCTTACTCTTGAGATTACCGATTCACGAACCATCCGTTGAGCTTCCCATTCATAAACCCAAAACTCTTTAACCCTCTTTAATTAAAATTTTAGGATTTGAAGAGATACCCAAGTGTAAAATATATAAGCTCCGATACCATGTAAAATATAATCGGGTTAACCAACGGTGCATTGATATCTAATCAATGTAACATCTCATCAATAATGAGAATTACAATATATAAAAAAGACAAAATTGTTTTTTTGGTCCCCAACATATGTCGCAATAACATCTTTTGGTCCCCGATGCCAATACAGAGTACATTCGGAACCCATTAAATTCAAAATGATTTGTTTGGTCCCCAAGGTGGTTTTCAGGTGGTTTTGGAGACCAAAAGATGGTATAAGATCATATGTTAGGGACAAAAAAACAATTTAGTCTACCTGAAAACTACTTGTAATCTGGTTTGGGGACCAAACAAATTATTTTGAAATTTTTGGGTACCGAATGTACGCGATGATGGCATCTGGGACCAAAAGATGGTATTGCGACATATGTTAGGGACCAAAAAAAATAAATTAGTCTATATATAAACTAAAGTCTAACATGATTAGAATTCTAAAGTCTATAAGGAAATTGCCATCTATAGTCCAATCTACAAGTAAACTAGGTCTATGAGGACACTAATTCTATAAGGTAACCACCATTTATAATCTTTCCTACAAGGAAATGATTTCTATTTTCTTATCACCCCCCTCAAGTTTTAGCATGATGAACAAGAATGCCCAACTTTCGAATAAGATTATGAAATCGCTAATCGTTAAGAAGTATTCAAATTCATTAGAAGTAGTAACAGCGGCATCAGATTCAAAAACATGTTAGAGATCGGTAGATCAGTCGGCGTTATAATGAAGGAGTAGATTGGTTGGCTGCGACAACAGATAGCAACGAGATGCGTGTGATTGCAACAATGAAACAGCAACAAAAGTTGGGTGGTGACTAGGCAAATCTGTAGTGGGCTGCGGAAGCAGATAGTAGCACACAAAAGACGCCGACAACAACAAAATGGCACAAGAAAATGAGTGGCGATGATGTAAATATATAGCGTAGTTGATCGGTGGGATGCGACAATAGATATAGCGATCAATGGACAACAAAATTTGGGTGGCGATGTTATAGATTTGTAGCTGGCTACTAAATTCATCTTTTCCAGCAAAGATCAAGAATGTATTGGCGTCAATTCTGGTAAGGTCTATTTAATATTTATCCTTGGATTGCATGCTAGCATATTTTTTTATTATTATAATGTTTATGATTGCTTTCATGTTATTGAGTAGTGCACACTATTTGATAGCATAATAGATAATTTAATGTCAATTGAACCAATCATCCAAAATTTTGATTTAAGTTTGATAATGGTTATTTAAGGGAACAATGATCTTAATTTAACAATCTCTCGTCAGAGTTTGTTGGTTATGAATTTGGTCTTTCTCATTATTAATGTTGCTAGCATATTAAATCTATCGAACCTGTCTAGGTTATATGTTAGAGAAATAGTTAGTGAAGTGTTCTCCTGATTATCGACAAGGTAAGGAAAGATTGGTTGCTTGAAACTAAAACTAATTTTGGTGCATGCATTTAAAGTCATCTTTGCATCTAGGATCGAGATAGAAAGCCACTACCGAATTTTCTCGTCTTAGTTCAACTCTTTTCAAAATCTAAAACAGTTTTCCATTCTCATTTGTTCTCAATTTTTTATTCACTACTCTCATTTGGTTATCTTGGTTAAAAATTCAAAAATTAAAGATTAAGGAAAATTCTCACCAATATCTAGGGAAACGAACTCGATCGCAGCAGTACTGGTCGATATGCCTATATCGACCACAGAATCCTCACTAGTGGAGGATGGCCTATTAAAGGCAGTTATATCAGACAATATAAGTCACTTTCAAGGTTACTTCTCTGGTAATGACTTTGATAAAAATTGATCAAAGTCGGTTTCGAGAACCACCTTTAATTAGGGTCCGATTGGAACCTATTTCTGACCTTCTTTAAAAACCTGCTAGAAACCTGAGGTTTCTGGCAGCTAATGGCCTTTTTCGACGGAGGAGGAACAACAAATAGGGTAGATCTGGAGGTTCAAGATGCATTCTCTGGCAAGGCTACAACAGATCGAGCAAAGATATGGTGCGGCCACCAGTCCAGCGGCCGCCAGCGGCATGGTCTCCAGTCCATCGGCGAAGAGCGGCACGACCTCCAGCCCATCGGTGAGCAGTGGCACGGCCTCCAGCCCATCGGCGAGCAGTGGCATCTCCAGCGGCGAGCATCATTGGTGAGAAAACACAGAGTGCCGAGCAGCGGAGGCATCTCCCGCGACCTTCAATGGCAGAGGCATCTCCAGTGGTGCGGCGGTGGGTCTGATCTCTAACGGTGAGCAATGGCGTATGATGTACGGTTGACTTAAGTTTACAGGAGGAGGAAGGCGAGATCGATGGCGGACTTAGGGCTGAGGGGGAAAGGAAAGTTATTCGGTGGCGGACTTAGGTTACAAGGGAAGAGGCATGTGGAGCTTTGATGAGGGAGAGGCTTTCTTAAACCTTAGCTAATGGAGGCGCTGGAGTTGGGAAAAAATAAGGATTTAATTTATTTAGTAAAAAAAGCCAATCAAAGATACCCAATGAAAGACAGTTCTATGATAAAGCAGCCTTTAATTGATTCCAATTAAAGGTGGTTCATCAAGAAATGCCTTTAATTAATAAAAAAAAGTGTCTTACAATTTTTTGGGTGACTTAGGAGAGAGTTCCGAACTCGGAACTCCCTCCTGAATACTCAATGAAAGGCGGTTCCTCAAAAGAACCACCTTTAATTGAGTCCATTAATAATCGATTTAAAAGTGTCTTTAAAAATTCCTACGGTACTTAAGAGAGAGTTCCGATTTTGGAACCTCTTTCGAATCCCAATTAAAGGTAGTTCCGCAGAAATTGGACGAAATCACCTTCTAAGTGGTTTCTATAATGGGCCAACCTCCACTAGTGCCTGAACTGAAAAATGCAAAAAAAAACCCGATTTATTTTTTGCTGTAAAACGACACACCAAATATTTAAAATAATTCTTTTAAAATGATTTTAAAAATATCTCATGTGATCGATTTATTATTTATATACTAATTAAATTTTACTATCAAATGTGCCTGAAAATATTTTTTTTTAAATGTCTTAATGATAGAGATGGAGGGAGTTGTGAAATTTGGTAAAATTCTAATTGATATTGATATTGATATTGATATATATATATATATATATATTGATATTGAAATTGATATAGATATTTATACCAGGTATTGCAACAAATTGATCCTAAGTATATGGATTAAGAAAGCTGTTAGATTACAACATATTAATAAGATTGACCCTAAAGAATAGGCAGTAATCGTCAGAAGTCTTGGTAGTTTCCTAATAGTTTTTTCTGTGGTAAAGGAAATATTCACGTTCAACACCCTCGTCAAGTTAGAGTCCGGGGAGAAACCTTGAACACGCCCAACTTGGAAAGAATGTGATGAAAAGCATCTGCACCATGTGGCTTTATAAAGATATCAACAGGTTGAGTCGTAAATAATCTTTTGGCAGACAAAGTTACAATAAATTTCAACGTGTTTTGTACGTTCACGAAAAATTGGGTTGTTGGCGATGTGAAGACTAGATTAATTATATCACGAATAGTAGTAGGCCGCATAGGAAGAAATCCTAGGTTAGAAAGTAAGTAGAGGACCCATGGTATATCAACATTGAGACTAGTAAGGGAGCAATATTTAGCATCAGCAGAGGTATGTGAAACTGCAGGTGTTTTCTTAGTTTTCCATGAAATAGGACTAGAACCAAGCATGGTGATGTATTTAGTGGTAGAATGACGAGTGAGGGGGCAACCAGCCCAATCGGAATTTCAAATATCGACAAAAGAAAGAGAACTAGTAGTTGAAAGTAGTATGCCCTTACATACATACCCTTTGTGGTACCTAAGAACACGATGTGTCGTATCAACATGGGTAGAATATGAATTTTTCATGAATGGACTTAGGTTATTCATGGCATATTGAATATAAGAACGGGTGATAATCAAGTAGAGAAGATGACCTACGAGCCGACGATATGGATCGGGATGTGGCGTACCATCATCTGGATATTTAGTAAAATTTGTAAAATTTGTAAATTAGTAATTCGGACAAAATTTTTAATATTTAGTAAATTTTGTAGATCTTTTTAAGTGCAGGTTATGCCCTTCCGATTACAGTTCAGAGAGCGGAAATGCATGACGTAATAAAATTAAGTGTTATGATGATTATTCTGTTATGGTAACATTTTTTATCTTGTTGCTTTTAGAAATAGATACATGCGTACAGTAAAAAAAGGATGGTTCATATTTGAGAACACCTTCATGTCATTGAACAGTTGTTCTTAAGGTTTAATCTATATAGGAATCATTTTATGTAATAGATTTTTGGACTTTTACTTGGTTAGTGTTGGTTTTGAAATGAACATCGAACTTGGAACACAATGAGTTTCATATTCGGAACATTGGTGATAGAAGTACATCTTATCTCTATTTCAAAGATCTGAGTTTGGAACTTCAACCGTAAACTTTTGACTTTTTTTATTGAAATATGTTTTTGTCTTTACTTAACATTTGTTTGACTCACAATCACGGCACAATACTTGATAAAGAGTCCATATACTTGTACACATTTGTATTTCTCAATCATGTACTGCAACAACACCACAATAGGTAAATGTGACATTACAATCCCACCATAAATTCCAAAATTAATAAAATTGGTTTACATTTTTTTTTTGTTATGTAACATAGATATTTCAGGAAGCACATAGGTGTAATGTGACATGTTCAGCGTCTTTGTCCTCTTCATCCTCGCTAGCTGAAGAGACATGTCCAAAATTCGGCTTCTCTTTGTCTTCACTTAAAGAAATCCCAATACCTTTCTCCCGAAAGTAAGTTTCTTGCTCAGCCCTCAATTTCTTCACCTTCGTCTTTACAACTTCCATTTGGCTATTGAAGAAAGCAAACATCTTCTTCCACTTCCTCATAAATCCTTTATCGATTTCTACACACAAACACAATAGAATTAAACATTTGAAAGATAAAAACCATGGATAATAATGAATGGTGTATAACCCAATACCTTCCCCTGATGATGCCCTTGTCTCCAAAGCTCTAGCCCTTTTTGCAACACTAATTGTTACCCCCAGAACCAACTTCACCTTGTATTTGTTTGTATTTTTTAATCTAATTCGAGTAGCTTGGGGTCAAGTCATTTCTGCTCGTAGTATTCAAGTGGAAATGAGCAGTATATGGGTACAACACCGTGCTCTTTGATCATCCTTGTGACCAAGCACCTGTAAGGGAATTCCTTCTTCGCTGTGCTAACTGCTTTGTTCATGTAAGGAAATAATATGAACTCGAGATCCAACAGTTTTTTTCCATAATGTAATAGAACGTCATAAGGCTTCTGATGGTGGGCTCGCACACATGCGCCCTCGATGGAAGAACATTCATGGAAGCCCACTCAAAAACTAAAGTGGCTCCACGGTCAATAGTGCTAAATCATAACATGCCCAGTCCTGTCACCCTGGATCCTGAAATACCTTTGCCCCATTTCTACGGGACACACTGGATGTGAATCTATCTTTTTAGACCAATATTGTTTATGGAAAATCTCATAAGGTCTATTCGGGATAGTGAGTCATAAAATATAGGGTTAATCTAGGGATACTATAATACGGTATAATTTTCTAACAATAATGGTAATTCCATTAACCTTGGTTACCCTATCATTGTCACGGGTATACACCTCCTTCAATCACAGGAATTACAAAACAAAGATAGCTTCTTGAACCAAGCAAACTAGATAAGCGAAAAACTTGCTAAATAAAGAACAAACCTTGTTGGACTTCCCTTAATCAAGCGAAAGCCGAGGCCAAAATAGCACCCTGAATCTATCGATCCAAATAACCGTACCCGAGTAAAAGAATGATTATCACACATGATCATCTAAACAGGACCACGACGGAGAAGCACCACAACGGAGAAGCACATGGACCACGATCAACAAAGATTATGGTGATGACCAGTTATAAGTAGGTGATATGAATGACAATACAAGTAATGTCATTTTCCCAGAGACTGCTCATATATTGATCATACACTAATTTAGGCATCAGAGGAAGATCCCCAGGACTCCACCGAGACCTCGTTCTGCATGTGTCATAGACCTAGCATGGAGCATTGTGTGATTCCATATATTATGGTGGTACAGAAGGAATCCATAGCATTATTGGTGCCTCATGCGGGGACTGAATTTTCTTCTCATAACTTCATGGAATCTGGAAGAGGCCAGGTTTCATGCAAAAAGAGTACAAATAATAAGCATGATGAGTAGCCACAGTTAGCAAATATCATTTAACCACCATAAGACAGAAGGTCGGTGGAGCTAGCTACAGTACAAGCCTGAAAAATCTTGACAATGAAAAACTGGGAAGCCTCAAATAAGCGGGATTGGACAGAAATGGCAAAGAAAACTAGCTGCGGGACTGGTCATTAGGAAAACAAAACCTTGACGAAGCTAGTAATAGGACAAATTGGAAAGCCCTGAATAGGTAAGATTGGACAAAAGAAGCGAAGCGAACCAGGTTTAGTCACACATCGCAACATTACATTGTCATGACTAAGGTACTGTTAAATCCATGTACGTTTTAAAACTTCTTACCTTGCGAATACAAAAATATTGATAAATACATGGTAACATTCTTTGTTACAAAATTATATCCCGGCTAGAACACACTGGTAAAATAACGTTTGGTTTCAGGATCTAGTAATCCAAAATGGAAATTGAATAAAAAGAAATTACAGCAGTATGATACTCATTTAATCTATCAGATTGCATTGAGAAATATAGAAAAATCCAATAAAAACTAAACTTTGAGCTATGAACTACCTAGCCCATAAGAATGGGTGGAGAAAGCAGGGACTGGTCGTGAACTCCAAGCAAGGTGTAACCATCCAATCCAAGATCATGTCTCGTACTCGGTGGTGCACTCTAGTAGTGGGTGCACCAACCTGAAAGTGGGAAAGTTTACTTAGTAGGAACTCTTCACCATAGTTTTATAATGTACCCCGTTATCACATAGTCAAAGGAACACTGGTAGCTAGTCAAGTGTCTTCGTTGGCCATGTAGCCTAGTTATCCCCTAGAGCCAAGCCAAAGTGAGCCTAGGCTTCTCCTCGCCTTGGTATTCTTTGACTCCCGTTGATGTATGGTGGAGCAAGATGTATAGAAAATCATCGGTCTCCACCTATTTCACTAATCCCAATCGTCGATCCTACAAAAAATGTTAATGTTAATTATACACCATAGGTTTAGGGGGAATAATGAAGCTAAAAATACTCTTACAAGCTCTTATGAGCCTCCTTAAAAAATCTGGTAGAGGATGTTACTCCAATCCGCATCACCAACAACATAGATAATACCATAAATAAACCATATATACGTGATAGATTGCAAATAAACCAATATCTCTAAGGCAAGTCACAACAACTATCAGGAACCCATACAATGCTCTCAGAAGGAAGCTTACAACAAACACACACTCACAACGACAGCACAAAAGCACAAAGCACAAAAACTAGAACAAATATAGAAGGTAACTAGTGAACGTCATTTCACTCACCAAAATAATCTGCAAACCCTGTAGATGAAATTAGCACAGTAGTAAGTAGAGTCGATCCCACGAGTAACGAAACAATAACTATAAAAATACCTACTAATATAGAACACTTTTGGTGTAGCCACCACACCTTAATTTTCAAGATTTATCTAAAACTATTAATGCAGACTAAATAACATCAAACATGAATTAAAAAGCAAACTAACAAATATAAATATTTAGAAAATATACGATGAATGTAATCGGATTGGAATAACTCATATTAGTTAAACATCGATCATAGGCGCAATGATGAATTAATCCTTATGTATCTATCAATTATAGGAAAGTAGTTACGCTTAACCCTCCCAATTCTTTCTTACTTTGTCGACAATTGACCAGTTATAATTAATTAATCATTTCTCTTACCATGATGCCTCCGGAAAGTATTCGCTAAACCAGATACACACTCGATAGCATTAAGAATGAAAAGAATCTGATATAGCAATTACCAAAGTAAAAGCAAATAGTAATGCACACTTAATTGTTCCCTATCTTATTATTACAGTCTTAGCTTGTTAGTTGTTTTTCACAAAAACTCGCTACTTACTAACTCATTCCAACGATTAAGTATTGGTGAAATTAAATAGCAATATCCCAATAATATTCAACTTGATCAGACTTAAATATATCAAGAATAAACTTAAACCAAGAACAATCAACAACACATAAGAATCAATTATAAAATAATTAGGGCTCATGATTCATAAACTAATGCTCACTATTCCACGCCGATATATGAATTAGCTACTCATAATAATTAAACTAAACAAATAAATAATATTAAAATCAAACATAATTAACGAAATCAAATAGTAAAAGAAATAAGCAAACCAGGAATTGGATGCTTGCAATCTGATGAAACCAAATAATTAACCCTGCAGCCGCCGAACTTAACTTCAAAACCTAAACAAACTAATGTACGTCCCTGTATCTCTTATGCCGCATAAGTATTTATACATCCGTGCGGCTCTAAGATTACAAAACCGAATTTAACTTTAATTTGGATTCTTCTTGCGGACGAAAATAAATCAAACTATATTCTAACTCTAATTAACTAATTTCTGAAATTAAGCAATTTCAATTGGAAAGAGATAATGCAATTCTTATCAATATGGGAAGTGAATATCTTTAATTTCTTCAAATCCACATCTCTTCAATAATTCAGTTTTCACCACATAATTTAAGCTATTTTGCTCTTGCCTACATTTCTTCATCCGTGGAATAATGTCTTATAAAATAAGAACATTTTTCATTTGAGCACATCGCTTCATTAAAAACCTTAACCTGAAAAACCCAGTGAGGAAAAATCGCCGGTTAAGGGAAAAAGAGTACAACGTATAGCTCCCTCTTAGTTCTTCACAATCCATGAATTCCTGCACCAAAAACATCTAAAAGTATAAATTATATCTCAATAAAATTATAATAATCCCACAAAATATTATCACAGTATAACACATATCAGCAACTCATAACAATACACACAAAAACTACAATTGAGTAAAAACACTTGATGCAAATTTTATTTTATAGAGATAAGTTGTTCATAAGGAATAGGAAAAACATTATGATAGCCCCTAGAGAGCCTTGACATTACACATACCCAAGTCTATCCAACCCCTTATTATCGAAAAACGGAAAAGTTAGAACTTTCAAAAAGAATTTAACAATCCATAAATAATTTTAACTAACACATACACTCACATACACATCATTCACACACAATCACAATGCACCTCACTAAGCAAACCTCGGAAACACGTACTCCATAGGTTCGTTCAAAAACACCAAACCAACACACACAAGGATGATGGAAAAGAACACTGTGGTTTCACATACCCCCGGTAAATCACCAGTCTAGCGACACAAACAAATATTTGATTTCGTCTGCGCTACAATGCACACTCAAACACACATAGGAAGAAAGAAGACTGCGATTTCTCATTCGCCAAGAAACCCACCAGTCGCGCGACACGAGCAATACTTCACTCCTCGTTTCAAACACATCACAACACAAACATCACACATAGGCAGAAAAGAGATAGGCCGCTTGGAAAACCACCAGTCTCGCGATACAAGAAACACTCCATCCGTCCTTCCCCACACACCAAAAACACCCAGTCACAAACAAAAAATTTAAATCACAACCCACAAATAAAAACAAGTTCTTATCTAGAAGATAAGAACTTAGAAGACATAAGCTCACTATAGAAACACAATGCTGCTTACACAGCCCCACAACAAACCTATAAGTAAACCGACATTGTAAAACTTTGAGGAATAGTTCTCTGATTAGATTTTTAGAACACTTAACTTAAGAAAAATCCAATTTTCCACCATTCAGCCGCATCATTGTGAAGGAATATTGCACAAATTTTAATTTCTCCTTCTCTCGATAGTTGTTAAGATCAAAAAGGTTTTCAATTTGCCACTCCCAATCCAAATACTTTGCCAGATTGTGCGCTTCATCAAATTGAGGGATGTCATATTTTAAGCCTTTGATGTTGCGTGTAGAATCCGAGCTCATTGATGAACTCAATCTTGGCATCCTTCGAGAATATATCTTTCTTTTGCGATGCTTCCTAGAAGATCCTCGTTGTGATCATTTTTCTGAAGCATGGACAAATTCTTCCTGTAACTGCGAAGGACGCGTTGAGGTCGTCCTTCCTGGTAGATTGTGGAGGCATGGTTGGTGTCAATGCCTCTAGTTGTCTCGAAAGATTTTGCACTTCTGATGTGCCCAATTTATATCATATTTTTGGCACATTTGAAGTCTAATTTTGTAATAGATTCGGAATTTAATTTGAAGTAAATCAATATTTTATCAATTACAGGGTTAGGATGATATCATATGTTTTATGTCCTAATTCTTTGATTTATGAAGTGTTTTGAAGATCATTTTGAAGACTCCTTTTGAAGAGTATAGGTTTGAAGAGTTCGGGTTTGAAGAGGCGACGGAAGTTAGAAGAGAAGACCAATTATTCTGAAAATTGGTAGAACCAGAGCAGAACACTTGACACTGGCTGTGTCAAATTGACGTTGGTCGTGGTCACTGACAGTGTCAAAGAGCCCAACAACCATTTTATTGCTTTTCTCTTTTAATTCTTATCATATAAATACTCTCCTTCTCTCCCTCATTGAAGAAACAAATTTTCTCATATTCAAAACCCTAGTTTGCATTTACTCTTCCATCTTTTCATCTTTTCTCCAATGTTTACCATGGATTTTTGTGCTCTTGTTATGGGTTTAGCTAATCTAGGCTAAATATACTCTTGGGATCAATTAGTAAGCATTTCTAGTATGAATTTGTGAGATTTGATTTCTCCTATTTTGTGCTTTGATTATCAAGTATATTTTGTGCT
>JAULKM010079466.1:0-27620 GCA_032355605.1 Rubia tinctorum
TTACTTGTTTTTACACCCCCCCCCCCCCCCCCCCCCCGCCAAAATCATGTTTGCCACACTAGCTATTCCCAACACACAATCAGAGTGATGCCCTATTGTGAGTCTTGCATAGTTTGCTCTCGAATACTAGCATCTTTGTGGACGACCCCAGACTTTCCATTAGCTAGTCTTTCGTAGATGGAAGTGAGTACAAGGGCAACATATAATTTCTATCTTTGCATCTAGCGCTCCGCTGGATAGTGACTACTCCTTCAAGAAAAAAATTGATTTGTTATTAGCGACCCCTCGAAGTATGGATCAAAGCAGTTTAGGGCTTTAAATTTTATATTTGAGAGGTGGGTTGACGACCTCCCAAATTTTGGCGCCGCTGCCGGGGAAGAGGCGTACATTTTAAGTGTTTTGGTATATTTGAGTGAATATGTGCTAGTTTATTTTTATTTTGTTTTATTTGTGGTTATCTTGGAGAAGCATTGTTCGAGTTTTTGGTGTATGGTTCATACGCGATCCGCTTCACAAGAACCCCTACACTACGACCCCCGAGTTAGAGTTGAACCTGAAAAGGGCTAGAAGGATTTTTTCCCGATAGTGTGAATGACACCCCTTCTAGTGACCATTTTTAGGATCCTTCTACTTCCATGGAGCATCAAGATGAGAATCCTGAGAGAGAGCCTCAACAATCTCACCTTCAAGGAGGAAATGTTTCTCTGAGACAATTGCCATTGAGAGAGACTACGACTCCCAACCTAGAGCAACAACCGATGTGCATCAATTGTTTAGTCATTGGGCCTAATGGGAATTTTGAGCTAAAATCTGGATTGATACACTTGCTACCTTCATTTCTTAGTAAGCAAGGGGACACTATAAGGAACAACACCTTTTACCTTAGTTCCGAAGGGCTTTTTACCTCGGGTTTTTGTCCAAAATAACCGAGGTAAATGTAGTTGGAGTAATAAGTGTATTTTTTTACCTCGATTCAAAATTGAGGTACAAATTATTATTTATCTCATTTTTTTGGGAAATGAACCGAGCTAAATAGTAAATAACTGACGGTGTTACTAATGACAGTGCGACGTCGGCCAATACGTGCAGGCAGCCAATATGACAGGAAGCTTGCGACATCGGCGATGCCGATGTCATAATTTGGAGTTAGCAACATCATTCGTACCGGTAGGAAATGTAGAACAATCATCTAATCATTGTTACAGATTGTGACTTATGACCGCGGTTTCAACCCTTCAGTAAATATTTTGTAATTATTTATGTGAGAATCCCAAGGCCAACCAAAGTGCGATGTCGGCAAGAATGAATTCATGGTAGTCGATCAGCATGTTGTTTTGCTACGTTAGTTTGATCGATATTGCTTTGGTCAACCCCCACACGTGACGTGGCAAATGGGTTCACGCGACATCATTTTAATTAACTAACGTCGCTTGCATAGATGCGACTATAGTTCCGTATATGTGATGTATGAGGTGCTTGCGATCTCGCTTTGAATGACCTCGGTCATTTTGTGATACCATCTATAACGTGTAAAGATCATTGAGGGATGTCGTATTCATGGGATTGAAATAACTGGATGATAAATTATACACGCGCGACGTCGGTACTTAAAATATAAACATCAATACAAATTTCATTATAAGTGTTTCCGGCGTCGAACACCATTTAGATGACATGTGAGTGCAACTAGCATAATGTATACAGATAAGAAATATATATACTACACCTTTTATACACAATAAAATTTATCAAAATTCTCACAAAATGAACTATACCATTGGTACTCCATAGCTAGATAGAGATTTATATCAAGGTTTCAAAAAAATGTTGGAAAGTATCAATGGGCATTTTAAAGAATAATGCTCACACAAAAAACTTAACCTAATACTAGGGCCTCATATAGTTGATGGTTTAAATAAATTCATCAAATTCTTTACCATCATGAAAATTGCCCAACTTTCACGTACATCCCCCAGCTGCCTGATGGTGTACTCTAATTTGTTCTCAGGAAAAGACTACAACATGGAGTAATCACTTAATGAATACAGAGGTTGGGTGTAGTCATGCCATTGTTTATTGAAACAAAATGTGAGAATAAGACATACCTTTGTAGATCATATTGATATTCATTCACCTTCACTAAGAAATCCTTCATAAATTGCATACAATAGTAACCACTTTGCCATGGGGCAGATTGTTTTTATGCTAACCGTACCCACAATTTGTTCATGAACACATAGTTATTCACATATTGTAATAATTATTTCAAACTGGTATTTTGTTGTAAATTTAAACCTTTAGAGACTTCTAATGGAATGCCTTGCAGGAGTTAATCAATGGATCCATCATCACCTTTGTAATTGCGAATGAAATTGTCTCGTGGGGCTTTTGATGTAATGGATCTAACTAGAACACCATGCTTGAGGGAATAACGAAGATAGTGACCATCCAATATGTGCTAGAAATATGAAATTGGCATTAATTCATTTTAAACCCACAATCTATAGTAGAATTAAAATAGTTGTAAGTCAGTAAGTACAGTTGACTTACCTTTCGTAATAAGGTGCGATATATATATATATATTTATATATATATATATATCGAATTCTCCTTTTTCATTAACCAGGAGCTCAAGTAGGCTAAATGCTCTTCCATTGCCACATGTTAATGTTGGATCTTCAATGGGCAAAGAACCCCTATCCACCCTTTCATTTTGGAAAGAGATTGTACATGCAAAAGCCTATATACATAGTAAGTCTCGATAGGCTAATGGGCAACACAATAATTAAAACAATGAATAAAGTTTGGTTGATGGATTCATACTTAAATGCTATAAACTCATCACGGGAGGGGGTGGCATTATTAAAATTGAACAAGGCCTCGAAATTCTCCTTCCAGATAACAGGATTTACCTTGTAGCCAAAAATATCAACTTCTTCCATGGTAATTTTGTACAAAGATGAGGGAGGGTGAGTTGTCAAGATCGTGTGGATGTTCTTTGGAGAGCCATCCTTCGAGGGATTGAATGGAGGTTGCTTCACTCTAGGGACACGAGATTTTGTAGCCTTCGGATCCCCAAATATACTTGCCAATTTGGCCGGGCTACTAATCCTTGCCTCGATCAATATGAAATCAATTTGAAAATTTATGTACAGAACTTTTGTCTCAATTCACAAATCAAACCACTTTTTTTTACCTTCTTCGGGGGAGGGAGAGGTGTTTTCCAAAATAGAGAGAATTATACCATCGCCTCATCCACTGTAGGTGCCTCGGCATCTGGGATATTATACCATCTACGAGGGTCTTAGTGACATTAACCACCATGTTCTTCTTCGCGACCAGCTTATGATGATGCAATCATATAGATGTGTACACTTTGGCTTCCACAACGACATGATTCTCACCATCAACACGTTCGGAAAGAAGAATGTACAAGGAATTATCCTTTACAAGAAGAGTCGCTAATTTAAAACAAAGTATATAATAATTCGATTTTGAATAGTGGAATAAATTTACTTATACCTTCAAGTTGCGTCAGGTGGCCTCTACCAACTTCATTCTTAGTCGGTCAAATGCAAGAGGTATTGTCGAACTCGGAGAAGTTGGTTCAGGCCTACTATCACACACTGGGTGGTCATGTTTTGAGATTGTCGGAGAAGAAACGCAGGGGGTAGTTGATGTTGTTGGTTTAGAACATGATAGGATTCTCTCCAAGTCAAGTGGCATTTTCCTCCCATTCGATTCTTGCGAGACATAAGCCACTAGTTGGGCAACTGTAGATTTGAAAGCATCAATCTCTCTTTGTTGACTACTTGACGGAATATCAACCTTCGTTGGTCGAGGTTTGACAAAGATGTCCCTATGTGTAGCGAGAGTGCTGACACCCTGAACCCGACCCAAATGTCTTTCTTGTTTGGTGCTACACCAAGTATGTTTTCTTTCCAATCCCGATGAACTCGCCGGACTCTTGCTTTCTTTTTAAGTCCCCCGATAAATTACCAATGTTCAATCACATTTATTTTTCCAATTTTTCTTGAACTATTCCATATATACTAAATCAACTAAATAATTGGCAAACTTACAATTTGTTGGGCTACCACCTCCGCATCTTTGGTGTGGAACTTGGCATCATGCTTCCTGTGCCTTTGTATCATTTAAACCAATTTTCAAATATAGGAACCACAACCGATGTGGGATATTCTGTATAATTGCTCTCTTTTTCGTCCATCATCCCATGCTCAACTTTGTTAAACACTCTAGCCTCGAACATTTCTTTCATGATAATTCTTGTAACTTTTGTGTATCCACCTCGACTCATAGTGTGTTGCATTTTTTCCGTTTTCAACCTCAACATGTTTTGGTATTAGACAATTTGAAAACATAAAACAATGTGGTTTGGATATTAAAATGAAGAAGGTAACTAATGAGGGAGAATTGTAACTCAATTACCCTATGTCTGTGCGACGTCGTTCACTAGTCGCCAGTGAAATTGCATCAGTCAAATGGACATTATACAACGCCGCCTCTACTGTTAGGCCGAGATAGTGCCTAAAATTATTTTTAAACGATGTCGCACACTACTCGGTATAAACGATCTAGAGCCTGAATAGTACCATGCGACGTTTCTTTTATCCAGTTTGTGGTACTCTAGTTTAGGAGAATAAGGTCTGTTAGAATTATGAAGCAGTGACAATCACATGCGACATACGTAATTTATTGTAATCATGATAATATACTCATGCATATATGACCCACCTCCTTCCGGTGTCGCTAATCTATCAACAAACCACGGGAGATCCACCAGTTGAAAAATGAGATGAGGCTAAGTAGTAAGGGTCAAAGATAGAGATTTGTATTTTTGCTCCCGTTCCTACTACTATACTACCAAGGGTAGATTGTGGGAAGTACCATGGTTGTCCACAGATATTTTAGTAATCTAATAATTAACTACACATAAACGTGATCGAGTTATCAATCCGACCGCATGTTAGGAATAACCAGTGTTGATAAAACAAGCACTGGGGGTTTTTTAAACTAAAACTACTAACATGCAATTTGATCACGAGAATAAACTATATAAACTAGCACTTGGGGAATATTTACGTAACAAGATTAATGTTATTTGGATCCTCGATTTCATCACATACAAGAACTATGAACCTATTATAGTGTTGGAACCACATGGTGTGGTCGATGGTCAACACTTCCCATACCTGTCACGTAGGGTGCACATGTAATCTTCCATCGACACCATCTCCGTAATTAGATTAGTGCAACAATGGCCCTTCCTGTCGTGGAAATATGAGTTTCCCATATACGATTACGTCCCGGGCACTACACCATGAATGCTTCTCCCTAGGCCTAAAAAGGAAAAGGTGGTGAAGCACCTTATCAATGGCTCTAGGGTTGCAAAGCTAAACCTAGTTTGCTTTAGCTATTTCTACTTGCTACCCTTCAGACCAACTTGTTGGCTTACTAGTGTATGGTCGTTCGTAACGTTAACAACGGTAACCTACGTGCACATACCTACGTGGATCCTGACCCATTATTACCTCAAGCGCACTAAGGTTTCCCTCCCCGGAGGGTATCAATAGTGCAGCAACATGAAAGTAGACTTTGGTGTGTGCTAACTAAGTGCGACAATCATGAAATTCACAATAATATGAAGAACAAGCCGCCATGATGATCACAAAAATAATAGAAATTGGTAGATCTAAAAAATTTCAAAAAATAGACAGTAATACATGAAAAAAAACATGATACCCAAGTTAATTAACTACTACTTAAGATTGAACCCAAGTATTTCATTGGATTCAACACTTTTGGGCAAAATAAAAATAAAGAGATGAAAGAAAAAATAACCTAAGAGAAGGAAGATTATTTTCTCTCTCTAGCCTACTCTTGAAAATGAAAAATGGGCATAAAATTAAACCCCTAGTACACAAAGGTTCATATATATAGTAGTAGGAAATTAAGTCTTGAAAATGGACCAAAAATGGCCAAAACAAACCCTATCAGCCGTAATTTGCACTGCCACTGCCGAGCGGCAGGATCCGTTTAAAATGGACCATACACCATGGCACGGTCAGTACAGCCTCGTACGGCGTGGGCCACATGGAATGACATGGGCCATGCAGCCTTATTTAAGGCAGGGCGCATTAGCCTCCATGGGCCATGGGCTGGTGCCTCCTCTAGAACTTTTGAATCGACAACCCTTGGCGTTTGGCATGACCCATGCTATTTTTCACACCATGTGGCTGGTCTTTACTTTTGGGGCTTGAAACGCCATGGATCATGTAAAACGGACTGGCCAGTGCCCATACTTAGCCATTTGGAGGTGAAATTGGAACCCTCGTGCAATGGCCCACACGGACGAGTACAACCTGTATAAATTATCACAGGCCATGCAAGCCACTTTACATGGGCTTAGACAAATGGTTTTTTCCTCGTGCATAGACTATGTCAGCCGGTTGGCCAGCTGTTTTGTTTGCTTCACTATGGATGATCCGATTTGGGAGTTCTTGTAGTTGATTTTATAGTGCTTGAGAAGAAAAATCCAATGGTACCACCCAAAATGGATGATTCTTCTTGGATCATTCCCAGAACACTGTGCAACTCTCGGACTACAATTTCTCTACTTCTTTCTTGAACTTCTTGAACTTTGAAGTGACCTTTCTCGGGCTCAATTCTATCTACCACCATGCTTTGGAGTCTGTGGACTTAAATCTTCTACCATCCTTGCGAATGACCTTTGATATCTTCTACCATCCTTGCGAATGGATTTCAAATATCTTCTACCACCATCGCGGATGGACTTCTACAAAAAGATGATGAAAAACTACTCACGAGCAACATACTAATAAGATCACAAAGGAAGATATAGGTGCCTATGAATAGAAAGTGTCCATTAACTTCAATTAAGTCTACAAAACACGGGATTTAGACAAGAAAATCAAAAATGGCCATCTTAACCCTTTGTTGTGTAAACCTAACTAAAACTAGTAATCAACCAAACAAAAGACGATGATAAATGAACCAAATGAATCAAATGCATCAGTTAACACATGCATAAAGGTGCATATCAAAATGCTAGTCTATCCAATAATATATGTCTTTGCATAAAAATATAATTATAAATCCAGTATGTCTATTTTTTGTAGCATGTAAAGGTTAATTTCTTACCGATTCTTCGTCTGCAAGCTTTCTTCCAACGAAAACCTTCCAGCTCGATTCACTAATGAATGGATGTTTAATTCTTGGGTTGGAATTTCTCTTCTTTCCAAAAACATAATCCCAAGCCAATTTGGCTTTGAAATCTCTCCATCTCTCTCCAAGCACCATATTAAAATTTCTCCATCTCTCTTTAACTTTGCCATGTCTTCACACTCAATATCGAAGGCCAACTCGAGGGACTTCCACAGTTTTTCCTTGTAAGAATCATCTACCTGAGGCCATGAATCGTACAAGAATATGTCTACCTTTGTCCATGCAATCAATCCTAGGTAACTAGAACTTCATTTTCTTTCTTTTCCTATTGCATTTCCGATATGGTTAAATTTCATTGGACATTTGATACATTTGTTCACCATTTCTATCAATTTATTGCAAATAGCCCTACCCTGACCTTGCATATATCTTTTCGATACATTACCATCTCTCCATTCTTCAGGCCATTTCCTCTTATTGTGGATCACCACTCCACGACCAAAAAATGAAGTTAATTTATCACACAACACTATGTCATCCACAGCACTAAGTTAATTAATAGCACAAAATGGAGCTACAAATATGCTCATAATGATAGAATTCAGCACAACACTATATCATCCATTAGGTGACACTTTACATAAATCTCTTTCATAGGTGATCTTCACTTGTATAAAAAAATGAGGAAAATTAAACATTTCATGCCATTTCCATATCAAAAAACCACCATTTTAAAACTTTAACACGTGTTACACACAGTACACATTAAAAAATGAAATATTTAAGTATCCACACAACCCTACTTGTATTGGCCACGTAACAAAATAGATGAAAATGAATACATAAAAACAACAAACCCTCATTTAACAATCCTTCCAAAGGAATATAACAATGACAATATGATCATGTTTGTGTTGTTTGAAAGATGAAACCTTACTACAATTTTGTTTCATGGTGATATCATCATTTTCCCTTTGCTTCTTTATAAAGCCTCTCCGGGGAGATGGATTTGAAGGTTTTTGGTGCTTGATAGATTGGAGGAGGAAGGAAATGGAGATGATGAAATTTTGGTCTCAGAGGGTGGAGGGCACCAGATTTGTCAATGAATCCTTTTCAAAACATTTTTAGGTTTTTTTTCCTAATTGTGGCGCATAAATGTATTCTCCCGCTAGGCTTGCGACGTCGCAAAAGTCATGTGACTTGTCCTCTATGTTAAGTTTAGGTCTTCATGTGGGTAATTATTGGCCCAATAGGCCCATTTTTTACCAATGTGCGACATCACATAATGGTTGGTCAAATATCGGGATATTTAGAGTGTAATCCGATGTCACAAGCTTAACTGGATTGGAATTCATATAATGGGCCTGCATATGGACCAAATGGCCCATTTCCCAAATTTGGACGAAGTTCCTTTCTATTCGTTACCTGATCGGCATAAGCGATGTCATATGCAAGGTCGTCCACTAGGGTATCCCTAGGTTTTCCATTATCAGTTCTACAATGGAAATTACATGTTTTTCATCATCAGTTGTAAGCGATGTTATTAGAGAAGTTCATATATATGTTGACTTCATAAATTAGGTTTTGTGAATTTTTTAGCCGACTAGTAATTTCAACCCTTTCACAACCGTTACATGATATATATGTTGATAGTCTATTATAGCCGATTTTCAGTTACAACATCAATCCTATTACCCTAGCAATGGGACGAACATTACTTGTTCAATATTATTGGCTGTTTTAGGGCATGTTATAGCAAATGTTATTCGAAACAAGTAGATATAAAATTATACTTATTGAAGGGGGTATTCTGGTTAAATCAAAGAACAATGAATCCTACTACACAAGCAATGATTTGAACACTATTGGTTGAATTATCCAGTTATCGAGAGCCAGGTATAGGCAACGTTACCCAAAACTATTTGATATCAGTTATAGAAATTACATAGGGTTCTCTCGTTATCCCCATGAATAGTCAATCTTAGCACACAAGTAATGTTTTGAATAGTAATGGTTAAATTATCATGATTTTCGAGGGCCAGACATAGGTAACGTTACTCAAAAATTTTTGATATCAGATATAGCAATTACATAGGGTTTTCCCATTGTCCCCACAGACAGTCAATCCTTCCATGTACACAAGTAATCTTTTAAAGAGTACTTGTTCAATCATCAATATTGTCAATGACCTGGTTGATAAGATGTAAAAAATATCATTTATTATATTTTTCTTAGTTTAGTATTTTTAGTAGATTAACACTATACTCCTTTTCCCACTAGGTTTTTTAATGAGGTAGTGTGCTCATATTTAGAATTATTTTTGAAATATTGTAATTTAGGATATTTGATTTGATTAGAATTAGATTTGGTAAGGTTAGATAAGGCAATATTTATTCAAGATTAACTTGAATTAATTTCGGCCATATATACTCATTTTTTTCAAGGTATTTTAGTTAGATATGGTTTTAGCTTCCTAAAGCTGCCATAATTATTTTCAATTTCTATTTGCAATGGCTAAATTATATCCTATAAATAGGGGAGACATCCACAAAATTTAAAAACATTATTATTAATCAAATATTCAGAATTTTTGAGTTATACTCATTCCTTATGAGCGTCTTCATTGTTGCTTAATTTTGCGGGTTAATTATGTATCAATAATCTTGTGAACTAATCCTGCGGGCTAGTTAGTGAGCAAGTCGAGATTGAGAGCACCCTGAGGGTTAGACTCTTGAATTTTGTGTGGCACATTAGGGTTGGGTGAGATCCCTCTTGTTGTCAAAGATCTAAAATTCCGTAAACCAGAGTCTCCTGAAGGAGATTCGTATAACTGGTATAGGCAATTTTACTCAAAACTATTTGATATCAGTTATAGAAATTAAAAGGAATTCTCCCGTTACCTCCAAGAATAGTCAATCCTACTGCACGAGTAATCTTTTGAATAGTACCAGTTCAATTTGTGAAGATTGTCGAGGGCCGAGTATAGGAAATGTTACTCAAAACTATTTAATATCATTTATAGCAATTGTGAAGGGTAATCCAGTTTTTCCCAGAAATAGTCAATCCTTTTCCTTTTGGTTTTCCTTTTAACTACACAAACATTCAACCGTGGAACACAAGCAACAATAGACTTATTCGACTGTGTGGATAAGTGGTTATACACGATCACATTCGATACTGGAAAGTAATGAGTGGTACAACTTCCTCTATGTTATCGGTACACGCTACGTTAACGGCCCCTTACAACAATAGTTTGGGGTTAATGAAGAACAGTTCTAGATTACTATCATGATTTACATTATTTTAACATTAAATATGATACGTTAAAATATTTCAAAAGTAATTACCTTTTGGCTTGCATTTGGGCTACTGTGTCTATGATTTTGGGCGGAAAAATGATTTATGGCTCATTGCAATATGCGACGTTGCTGGGTTATTGGCTTCTAGTCGATTAAGCCAATTTTGAATAGCAACCTTGTTTACTGTGGTTTTAACCTACTATTGATCAAGCCCAAATTGTTAAGACAATCAGGTGTTGTCTTTTAGGCCCAATACCCCTACCCTACGACTTTGGTCACTTAATCGGTCAAAGTTCAATAATATCGATTAGGTATGCGACTTAGATGCGACATCACATTTATCAATTAAATGACACCATATGGGTCTAAATATTTAAAATGTTGAACCTTCACCCATTTGCATTCCTAAAATTGACGTTGCATATTCAAATCGCTCCAACATCTACCAAAAATCCACCACATAACTGTCGAATCAAACCGCCAAATCTCCAACATATAAACACCCTAATCCCTTGTTCATCACCATTCATCGCAAACGACGACCATAACCACGTTGCATATGAACCCTAGACATGGTTAGATTTTGAATCCGTTCTTTCCCATTTGTTTATTAATTTTTTGGTTATAATATATTCTTTATCGAAATGTGTTGCTCTACTTCTATTTACAATATTTTATTAGTTTTTGGGTATGATTGATTAAGGTTTAGTCTCTTTGGTTAGTGTTTCACATTTTCCTTAAATGATTGGATGAAATGGGGTGGATGAGGTGGGCGAAAAATATGATTTCTATATATATGCGTCATAAGTGTTGATGGTCTGGGGCATATGTGATAGATAGATTTCTATTTTGACCATTCAGCTGAATGTGGAAAATAATTCGATCAAGTTGACACACTTTGCAATGTCACACATTCATTATCACATGAATGTTCTACAACACATCGGGTATTCTGCTGAACCGAATTATTAGCGGCCTGCTAGTGGGTTCGGTCATACAATCTCCTTCATCAATAATTATTTGTACACATTACTCATTACTGTATATGAAAATTTCCTGCAAATGCTAGTGAAGCAAAGTGTAAAGCGTTCCAGGGGATAGAAAAGCAGAGAGGGTTCCTCTCGGTCCAAAAAAATGAAGGCCACCTTCAAGACAAACAAATTTTCACTGATAAAAATGAAAAGCGCCCCCTCTTGGATGACAAACGATTTTCACTGTGGAAAATGAAAAGCGCTACTAGTTAGTCAGCAAAAGGAGAATTAATGAGGTGAGGTACCTGAAGGTCGAGGATGTGTAGCGGGTCCACCTAGACGTATTCCTCGAGCCATTCAAAGCGTTGGGAATGAAGGGGTTTATTTTCCTGGACAATCCAATCTATGAAAATGAGGTGAAAGAGTTCTATTAGAACTTATATTTTTGGAGTACCGGGAAATAGAAGACACTACTGAAGTTATCAACAAGGTAATCGGGTACACAATTGGCGTAGATGAGAAGAACCCGGTTGAAAGAATCCACCTCTACTTCCAGGACTTGTGGCCTAATAGGGTCCCGACGATAATCAGCTTGGGACGTTGGACCCCAACCGAATGGTGGAAAGGTATTTCAAGATTATACTGGGCAATGGTGTCTTCAAGCCGAGGGACATTAAGATTGATGTTTTTAAACTTGAGTAGAGGATGATGTACAACATCATTGTCCAATGCCTGCAACCGACTGGCCATCCTTCTGAGCATACGATCAATGACACCGTCCTCTACTGGCGTATTGCGATGATCAAGGTTTTTGACCCCGGTTACACCATCATCCAGGAGATGAACACTGTGGTTGTCGCATAAAAGAGTCGATTCCTACCATATGGAAACATAATCATCACTCTAGTGGAGAAGCAGGGTGTTGGCATCCGATCTACGCAGAAGATCGCGCCGAGTTACTACGATGGGAACTACTTTGGCCAAAAGCATTGGCACTGGGAGGAAGGGGCTTTGATTGATCAAAACATCTCCAATGCTAATCTTGATCCAACATCCGCCACTGACAATTAGGCTACTCTATTGCACTCCACTGTTGGACACTCTACACCTTCCACTCATGGCCCACGAACTGGTATGAAAATTGTTGTCATATTTTGTTCATTCTTAATAATGATTTATTACGTCAATCTAATAAGAATGATTTAGGCATAATTTTTGTTGTGTCAAGACTTAAAAAAGTGCGTGGAACATGCTCTTAAAGGTTATATATGAGACCAAGGAATTTTCTCTACATTTGGAACAAAACAATAAGAGGATCTTGGCATAGTTGACGGGCATGAGGGCACTTCTTGGTGGTGGAAGAAATGTGCATCCTGCGGCCCCCTACATGGCTCCATGGAGGCTAGTGCAAGATTAGATGAGGAAGATTCTGGGGATAAAAAACAGATGTACTAGCTAGTAATGAAGAAGAATCAAATTCGGGTGAGAATTTGGGGTCTCCCGACGATGGTGCCAAGGGTATAGATGAGGAGGATGAGAATTCGGGATCTACTGATAGTTTGACCTAGGATGATGTGTAGCCCTTGATACCCGATGTCAACCCTTGATTGCTTTTATATAATATGTGATGAATTGTTGGTAGTTGTGGATGTTGCATTTTAACAATGAATTGTGTTGCATTTTGTTGGATTTGTTTTTTTCGCGAGCGTACGCAAAAATTTGATTATGTTTTCTATTATTTGCTTATCGTAGAATACAATGTCATATGTCTAATGTTTTTTTGTTTTTTCTTAGATGTTGTGAACTTGGAAAAAGGAGTTGTAGTTTTTCATTCCGAGTTTTGGTTTATATTTGATAGCTCTTAACTGAACTGCATTTTGTAGCGTGAAGTTGAACATATGTCGAGGGCTACTGTTCAGGTTGACCGATAACTTGTCAATGTATGTGCGAGTTCACATGAATTAAATCTTTTAAGTCCATTTAGGCACTGTATTTGATTGACTTCCTTGTCGACGCTGTGTGCGACATTGGCATCTCTGCTTTTCAAGAGCATAAGGCCCACGTGCAATGTCGCTGACTGGAGATCGTTTGTACCATTTTTCCAATCAACTAATATGGATATGTTGTCAAATATAAGTATAAAGCCATCACTTATGTGTTTTTTTTAATCAAAATTGGAATGCCAGTTGATTTAACAATTACATAAAACCCAAAGCACAAAATAAAAATTCTACAAGGTTTGTTAAAATGTTTTCTACATCTAATCTATGTCTTCTTCCTATTCTCTTCTTCGACTTAGGATGCCGTTCAATCCATACACCTTCCTCGTGGTCTCTCCTCAATGCAAGCTCCATCCCAATTATCTTTTTTTCGTCGACATTACTAGAGCCTGAAAGCGTTTGTGGAATAATGCCAGACATTGAAGATGGACTAACCTCCCCCACAAATTGAATTTTTCCTAGAATGACCACTGATTTACTAGAATCACAAGGATCATCAACATAAAACACTTGTGTAGCCTATGAAAGGAGAATGTAAAAATCGCCAATAGAACGTGTCTTGCTCAAATCAACGGTTGTAAAACCTAGGTCATCGATCGATACACCCGCATTGTTTTCCACCTATTTGCATTTGAAAATTGCGACCCTGAAACTTGTGTAGACAAGTTCCAAAATTTCTTTAGTCACCCCATAGTAGGACATGTTCATGTACACTGGATTTCTATCCTTTGCGCTGCTGACATGTAATGCTTCCGCAATTATGCTTACGCCACTATTTTGAGTTGCGGTATATGTGTCCCATTCAAGGGGTTAGAAGGTAAACCCATTCATATCATATCCACTGAAAGAAATCACAATAGAAGAAGGTATGAAGGCAAGGCAGTTCAAGGTTTCACCACGACATTCTCTGACTACTGTTTGCCTTAACCAATCAATGACAATGTGATTGTTTTTTTTAAAGTACTTGCTTCTCTAAACAACTAGGTGTTGCTTCTTAATAGAGACCATGTGCATATCCATGTAGGAGTGAACCACATCTTAATTGCGCAAGACATACAAGTGAACTTTCATCAACTCGTTATAGGTTAATACCCTAGTTATTCTTTTTCGCAAACCTTTTCCATCCGCTCTATCTCCATGGCGCCATTTTGGTACACCAACCGACTCTTCATTATTCAAGAATTCCATGCAGTATTTTATCGCCTACTCAGTCACATACCTCTGCACTATACAGGCATCCCGGTGAAATTGGCTTTTCAAAAAACCCTAAAATATCTTCATATACCTCTCAAAGGGATACATCTACCGAAGATAAACAGGACCACAAATAAATATTTCCTGCAGAACATGAAAGAACAAGTGCACCATGATGTCAAACAATGAAGGGGGGGGGGGGGAATATATTTCTAACTCACACAACACAATAACTATTTCCTCCTGCAGTTCCTCTAATTTCTGACGCCAAATTTCTTTACAACAAATTTCCTTGAAGAAGCGACACAACCGGGTAATGCACTTCCTGATGTGACTTAGGAAGATGGATCTTATTGTAACAGGGACATATTCTTGAATCAGACAACATGAATCGTGTGAATTCATAGTCCCCAATCTCAATCCCTTATCACATACCAAATTGCTTACCCCGGATGAGTAGCTCGTTAGGACATCCATACCTTTCATGCTAGAAAATATCAACTCGTTATCTCCTTTTGAAAGTGTGTAACAAGCTGCGAGCTAGTATGCCTTCATCCTCAACACCACCGGGGCCAAATCAGGTCTAATTCCCATTTCCACCATATCTTTCCTAGACTTCACACCATCCTTTGTTTTACCTGGGATATTCATCAAAATACCGACCAAAATTTCCCATACATTCTTTTCAATATATATCACGTCCAAACAGGGTCAGACATCAAGCATCATCTAATACAGTAGTTTAAAAATATAAACCGCTTCATCCAACTACCGATAACCTTAGGTTTCCTCTTCCTCTTGCCGAAGTTATTACATACATCTCGCAACATGTACAAGATTGACACACATGTTAATATGAGAGAAGGGGAGACAACTCTACATTTCCATTAAATTCATCACATCTATTCCTCCACCGATGAGTTTTTGAAAGACATCATCAGTGCCCAAGGTACACTATCTTACTTCAATGCCTCAACTGACAATAATACGTTCCATGTAAACAAATGGGGCATGCCTTGTGAACTTTCATGGAATAGTCAGATAGGTTTCCATACATGAAAAGTCATTAATGGTACAAACCAACATGACTCTAAAATCAAACAACTCCTTCTGAAACCTATCATACATACTCATTCCAGGATCTCACAACTTTTCCAGGTTATCCACCAAGGGGGCTAGATACACATCGATATCGTTTCCTGGATGTTTCAAAATGAAAATCATTAAAAATAACATTATGTATTTACTTTTAAGGCATAACCATGGGGCAAGTTGTAAATCATTACCATCACCGTCCACGAACTATGATTGCTACTCATATTACCAAACAGGTTCATTCCATCAGTGTACAAACCAAATCTCAAGCTACGTGGCTCATTCCCAAATACTGGAAATGCATCTATCTTCTTCCACTGATCACCATCAACCGGGTGACTTATGACTTTAAGATCAAGCACTCAAATTCTTTGCATCCTTGGGATTGTCAAACAATCTTCTCAATTGAGGAATAATAGGGTGATACCAAACAACCTTGGCAGGAGCCTTTTTCGTCTGTCGATTTCCAATTTCTCCATCAACATCCACCTCCTTCAAATTAACCTTGCATCATTGCATTTTGGGCAATCCTCCATAATCAAGTGATCTCCCCTATATAAGATCCGATAAGCATGTATCTTTTCATAATCCAAGCCCATTGGACATAGTACCTTCTATGCCTCATATACCATTTCGATGAGTTTATTGCCAACCAGAAGCATTTCTTTCAACACTTTAAACAAACTAGAGAAACCTACATCACTATAGGAATACTTAGCTTTCACATTCATTAACTGTAATGTAGCCTTCAATAAAGGCCATTACTTTTGGTCATCCATCATATAGAATTGTCTCATTATGTCCATGGAGGTCTGAAAGTATTTTCGGATTTTCACTGTAGTGTTTGATAGTCTCCTCAACCAAATCATCCATCTTATCATCTTTCTTGGCCTCACCTTTATTTTTACTATGCTTATCCACATTCTTTCCATGACAAAACCAAATTTTGTATGTTGGATCAAAACCGTATGTTAATAAGTGTTCCTTCAAATCAGTTGCTTGTTCATGAATATCGGTGTTCTGTCATTTCCTGCAAGGATAATATATACACAACAAATTATCCTTTGCAGCATTCGCAAATGCATATTGAATGAAGTTAGCTACAAAATATTGATAACTCTCGCTTGTTCGATCTTCATCAAAACAATGGATTTTTCCCATAAAGATTCCTACAGTATAATAATAATCACACACTCTTTAGGGACCTATCTTAGTGACAAATACATCCACTTACATTCCTTGAATCCATGGCTTCAATGCATATCGAAAATATATACATATACATATATATATATACCTATATTAATGCCATAAAAACATTCACTATATTACCATACACACATATAACTCCAACTATATAAAATAATGCAATGCCTAATTTCAATCAACCCATAGTTAAACACATCCCCTCATACGAAATGAACAAACCTAGAATCTAAATTGAATATGAAACTACAAATTTGAGGAACTGAAAAACTTACTTGGTAATTGAGTAAGCACAATTAACAAGTTTAATGGCCACCTTCAACAATGTGGATTTGGTTTTTGAAGAGGATTAATGGAAGGGGGAGAAAGTTTTTGGGTATTATGATTGAATTTGGTCAACGAACCAAACTTACAAACTAAAACCCGACTATTGCAACGTTGCTCCAAACCATTGTCTAACAATTGGTTCACCTGAACAACAGTGCCAGGTCGATCATTCCACGAATAACTGATATTGCTTGATCAGACCTACATTACCGACGTCGAACATTTGTCGGTCATACTATTTACCTCGATTTTCAAGAATATTTACCTTGGTTTAATTAGAAATGAGGTAAAAAAACAAATTTATTTACCTTGGTTATTTTTATAACCGAGGTAAATTGTATCTTTTACTTCAAAAAATATAACCGTGGTAAAAGAATTCTTTACCTCGGTTATTTGATGTTAGTGAAAAAATTGAGGTAAAAGGGGCAAAGTTATAGGTCATCTTCTTGTAGTGGGAGGACCAAAATAAACATCTCTTTGTTTTCCATATGGTTTGTTGTGGTATGATTCCCGAGGGAGTGGATGAAGAGCTTTACAAGTTAAAAGCCTACCCATTTTGTTTGAGAGATACAGTAAGGGATTGGCTTAATTATCTTCTTTTCAGGAGTATCAACTCATGGATTGATTTGAAGATGAAGTTCCTTACCAAGGACTTCCTATCCTCCAAGTATGCTACTTTGAAGAAGGAAATTAGCAATATCCTCCAATGACATGAAGAGTGGTTTCACGACTATCGGGAGAGGTTCACGAAGCTCCCTTCGAGTTGCACATACCATGGCTATTCGAAAGGAGACTTGGTTTATTACTTCTACAACATTATTATTGATGAGAAGCAAAGTATAGTGAGGATAGTTTGTGGTGGATCCATTGGAAACAAGTTTTTGGGGGAAGCTATAGAGTTTTATGAAGATTTGGCCAAAGAGTCGAGAAATTATAGCTGAAGGTCCAATCTTAGGAGGTAAAACCTGAACAACACAAGTTCGACCACCAAAAATGGAAAGCTTGAGGATCAAATGTTGGCCCTCACTTCTATGTGGAAATATTTGATGACCAAGTCCGAAAATGTGTCGCATGTGAAGTAATGTAAAATTTGATCATCAGTGCATCCTATAGACACATGTCCTTGTTTCCAAGATGATTATGTCAAGAAGGTGAGTGTAATGTGATATATAGGAGGGCAAGGTTATCAAGGAAACGAAGGCTATCAAAGTGGTCAAGGCTACCAAAATAGGCCTTACAATGAAAACTAGAGGGACCACCGCAATGTTCGGTATAGAAATGCTTAAGGGGGTCAAAATGCTCAACCTTAACACCTCCCCTAAAAAAAATACCTGCCTCCTCAACCAAAATTCCAAAGACTCCAAGATAAATCCTATGATCAAGGTGAAAGTTTGAGGATGTCGAAGGATGAAGTGATGCAAGTCATAGGGAGGTTGAGCTTGTGTGAGGAGAAAGCCGATAAATTTGAAGATAACGCCAAATCATTCGTAAAAAATGGAGACCCAAGTGAGTCAAATGGCATCCATCTTGAACCAAATGGAGTTTATGGATTTGGGAAAGCTTCCTTCTCAACCGAAACTTAACCCTTGAAAAAATGCAAGTGTTATTACTTTGAGAAGTGGTAAGGAGGTTGGCACTTCCCGGGATGGTGAAGTTGTTGAAAATGAGCCTAAAAGGATTGAAGTTTTTGAGAAGGAAGTGGAGGAAGAGGCCGAGAAAATTGGCCAAAAAGAGATTGAGAAAAGGGAAGGAGATTTTGGAAGAAGTCGTCATCATAAAATTGGATTATAATCCCAGGAAATTATCCCCTCCTCATAAGAAGACAACGATGGCGGAAGTCTCATCCTATGTGTCGGAACCACATTTTCTGGATCCTTCGAAGGATGAACGAAAGAAGGAAGACAACAAGGATATCTACGAAGTCTTTCTTAGATGTAAAGTAAATATCCTTCTTTTGAATGCTATTTAAAAAATTCCTAGATATGCTAAATTTATTAAAGAATTTTGTGGTTTGAATAGACAAAAAAGAGCAAGAAATAAACTTAAGAGTGAAAAAAATGAACATGTCTCTGCTTTGTACCAAAAGAAGTTACCCCCTAAGTGTAGCGATCCCGGCATGTTCACAGTCCCTTGCATGATAGGGAATACTCATTATGAAAAGTCATGTTTGATTTAGGTGTATTGATAAATGTTATTTCTTAATCTTTGTATGAAAGCCTCAATTTAGGTACTTTGCACAAAATCGGGGTGGTAATCCAATTAGCCGATCGTTCTAGTGCATACCCTAGGGCACTTGATCTAGTTCATTGTAATTTATGGGATCTCTCTCCTGTTTAAATAGCTGATGGTGTTTCCTACTATGCTATTTTCCTTGATGGTCATTTTTGACTCTCGTGGTTTTATCCACTTTACCACACATATGATTTTTAGGATGTTTATCGCCAGTTTGAGACTTTTGTGGAGAACTAGTTCTCTTCCACCATTAAGGTGCTTTAGAGTGATGAGGGGACCAAGTTCGTAAATGGTCATGTACGCTCTCACTTTTAGACAAAGGGTATTCACCATCATATTTCTTGCACGTATACTCTTGAGCAGAACAGTCAGCCTGAGCACAAGCACCACCGCATTGCTGATACGGGCTTATCTATGCTATACTACTCTTATATCCCTCTCTCCCACTGGCCTCACGCCTTTTCTAAAGCCTCTTATACCATAAATCGAATGCCCACTCTTGTTCTTGGCAGATAATCACAATATGAAGTTATTAATGGCCGGATCCTACATATATGAACTTCCATGTATCAAATTGTTATGTGTACCCTTATATTCATCCATATGTAGCTTACAAACTTACTCCTCGCAGTTTTCCCTATATATTTCTGGGGTACAACTCCTAGTACATGGGATATCAATGTTTAGATCCTATGTTTGGAAAGATAAATGTCACTAGACATGCTCGGTTCAACGATATTTCCTTCCCTTACGCTGATGGTTCTACTTAAGTATCTTCATTCTCTATGGATGTCTCTACTTTTTTGGATCCTGCTGATGTATTAACTGATATTCCTTCTTCTTCCATTGTGGTATCTTCCCCAGCTCAGCTTGGAAATTCATTTGCCAACCCTTCTAGATCATCGATGCTATCATCCTCACCAACTACAACATCCTGTTCTGTTTGCTTTGCCAATTCAGACTATCTAGTGACAACTTCGGCACATCTTGCTCCTCCTGTCTCGCTATAAACCAGCTCACCTTGTTCGGCGGCCACCTCACCGGCTCCTCACAGACTCTGATGGCTTATTCGGTCTCCCCACCTCGGTCTCGTCCTCATGGGATGGCTACTCGATCAGCGACTGGTGCTATTCATTGTAGAGATTATTCTAACATTGTTGTTCGTGGTTTTCTTGCTGCTTTTCTTGCGCAGACAGAACCTACAGATTATCGCTCAGCCTTTCAGGATCCAGCATGGGTTTTAGCTATGTACAATGAGATTGAGGCTCTTCATGGACAAAAAACTTAAGATTTGGTTCCACGACCTTCGGATGTCAACATTGTTGGCTCCAAGTGAGTCTATCTACTAAAGTATTACCCTGATGGCATGGTAGATCACCATAAGGAACGTCTCGTGGTGCAAGGTTTTCTCAGATCCCTGGTTTTGACTTTGACCACACCTTCAACCCCATGGTCAAAGCATCAACCGTTTATATAGTTCTTACTATTGCCACTACGCCTTTTTGGCCTCTCATCATGTCGATGTCAAGAACACCTTTCTCAATGGTGTGCTCGATTCTTAGGTTTATATGGCGCAACCAGTAGGCTATAAGGATCCGCTTCACCTAGATTATGTTTGTCGCTTACTTAAGGTCATTTATGTTCATAAGAAAGCCCCTCAGGCATGGTTTCAGCGTTTCAGTACCTACTTAGTTCAGCTAGGGTTTCAGTGTATCTCAGCTGACACTTATCTATTGGTTTTTATCTTGGGGATCATTATTTTTGTACTTGTTTGTTTATGTCGATGACATCATTCTTACTAATAATGATTCGAATATTCTTTGGATGTTCATTGATTGAACGCTTTGAGAGTTTGCCATTAAGGACTTGGGTGCTCTTCATTACTTCCTTGGCCTGGAAGTTTCACCCACTATTTTGAGTCTCCTTCTTGGCCAGGCCAAGTATGCCAGGGCTATTCTTACTCATGTTGGGATGTCTGATACGGCTCCAGTTTCCACTCCATTTGTACCCGGTTCTCAGCTCCACAGCAGCGCCAGTCCTCTATTCTGGAATCCAACATTCTATCATTCTTTAGTCGAGGCTCTCCAGTATATAACTATTACTTATCTAGATTTGGTTTTTGCGGTCAACATGGATAGTCAGTATCTTTAGGATCCTCGTGGTGATCATTTTTCTAAAGTTACTCGGATTCTCTTATATGTTCAAGGCACTTTGCACTTTGGTCTCTCTTTTGCCTGTGCCAGCTCTCCGAGGTGTTTGGCTATTCAGATGTTGATTGGGACTGCTGTCTGAGACCCAACATTCCACTTATGATTATGCTTTCTTTCTTGGCGAAAAACTTGTTTCCCAGAGTGACAAAAACTAGCCCACTATTTCTTATTTCAGCATCGAATCTGAGTATAGTGCTCTTGCTAACACGGCTTTTAATGTTGTCTAGTTGACTCATTGTCTGTGAGATCTTCGTGTTCCTTTTTCTAGTTCTCCTCTTCTATTATTTGAAAACTATTCGCACCCAACGGGGTCATTACAAAACCAACATTTCAGGAGATAATCCGCTAAGTGCTTCACAAAGATATGATTTATAAGTTGCTCCCGTTGTCACCACCAACTACTAGAGATTAGCTAGTGGCAAGTCTGAGGTCATCTGCAGAGATAATAGAATTTGAAAGTTAACTATACACAACTTACAATCAGGCGTCACTCTGATTCTGTGCCGAGAATAGCTAGTGTTACAAACATAGACTGGGGAGTTCTATCTAATAACTAAGGAACATGCTAACAAGAAGGATTGAACTATTGTAAACTAGCCTTGGGGAATATTTGCATAACATGACCGATGGATGACTTTGATCCAAAATTCTATCACATATAAGACATAGAAACCTATCTTATGCCTATGTCATATAGTGTGGATAATAACTGGCCATTTCCCATATTTTTCACACAAAGGTTCATCGCGTTTGTATAAGTTATCACACCACTTCTGTAATTAGGAAAGGCACTTCTACCGCCCTTCAATAACACAGTTCCTTCTTCGTAAATCTCACTCCCAATGCTAACGCGCCCTCGCTCAAAGGAACAATGCCATACGTAGGTAGCAACCGTTAGATACGAGAGTAAGGAAAATAAGTCCAGGGCGCTCCACTATGGACACCAATCCCTAGGCCTAGAGAGACAAAGAAGTTAGCATCTCATGAGGACTCTAGGATTGAAACGAATCTAGTCGCCACACCACAACTCTAGTTGCTACAAACTAGTATGCATATCCATGAGGGTTTGCCGAGGGTTTCCCCTTGTTAGGGAAACTATCGTCCCTAGCATAAATGATTATTACACGGCGTGCAAGATTGGTTAGATTCTAACGATTGGGACAGTACTCTCGGGCTTGCATGCATATACTCACCTCCCTAGTACTCACGAACCTTTAATAGCTCTAATCTAACACCCCCAAAATGACATGACAAGCCTAGAACAATGATATACGACACATGAATCTACTGGTGCATCATAAAACATACATAGCATACATCTTACAATAATATAAAGCATAAATCAAGCTTGAATATTCATAGGCATAAAAATAGGGAAATCTAAGAATCACACAAAGTCAACATCTAGTCATGATTACAAATATTTTCCCAAGATATTAAACTAGTCTAAATACATTGAACCCAGTACAATCGTTGGATTTAATGTCATAGGCAAAACTAGGAAAAATAAAGGAGAAGAAAGGAGATAACCTCTTTCTCTGTTTACCTACTCTTAGATCTAGAATTTGAAATGACAATAACAATGAAGGTGGTCTTAAACCCTAGTAGACTAGTGGCTACTTATATAGTAAGTTGAAATGAGCCATAGAAAAGACAAAAAAAGAAGTAGAAACCTTAGCAGCACGTTGGCAGGGGCCGTGTAAGAGTACACTGCCCGCGCCACATGCAAAAGTACATGGGCTGCGGACTAGGGTTGTCTCTTAACCAAACTGAGTGTGTAACCCATGCAAAGGCACGCGAGCCATGGATTGGAGAACACTTCTAGCAGTTTGAGCGGCGTAGCCCGTGCAAAATTATGTGAGCCGCCATCTAGAGTCATTATCCTTGTCTTCTGAGGGAGCGGCCATGCGATAGTTGGCAAGGCGCAAACTGGAGATCAGGATCTTCACCTTCTGGGAGCATGGGCCATAAAAAGGGACACGACCCGTGTTGGGACTTAGTCTCCTCAGGCAAAGGTTTGGCACAGGCCGTATAAATGTACATGGACCGTGCCAGTCTTCATATCTTCCAAACTTTGACTTCTCTTCTTCGTGTATCCATCTACTACCACGTTTAACCTCATGGCCTTGAGTCTACTACCATCCTTGTGAATGGCCTTATACTATCTACTACCATTCTTTCAATGGCCTTGTACAATGTCTGAAGTGCCTACAAGCAATCTACAAATGAAAGCTGACAAAAACTGATCTAGAAGCTCGTAGGACGTATAATCCATCAGATCTAAATAAGCTACAAAATGAGGGATTTAGATAAGAAAACTAACAATGGCCATCTAAACCCCTTGTAATGTAAACTGTCATAAATTTAGCAATCTACCATACAAAAGTCAACAAAAGATATGCTAAATGCATAGTGCAATTTCTAGAGTTTCATTAGATAACCATAGTGCAATTTTATTGGCTCAGAATCGAGTTCCTCAAAAGCGGGCAAAACTCATCGACATCGACCATCATTTTGTTCAGGAGTTAGTTGCGGCTGGAAAGCTACGCATTGCTCATGTTCCCACTAAGCTCTAACTTGTAGATATCTTCATTAGAGGTTTCCCTCGTCCACTATTTGATTTTTTTCAGATCCAACATCTGCGTCTCTAAGCATCTGTCATTTTGCTAGAGTGACGTGTTAGACTTAGTCAAATAGAGGATTAGGGTTTGTTAGAGTTAGAGTTGTAGTTATCTTACGACTCTATGGTTTATTTTTCTAATTATTCTTATGAGTCAATAACAAACTGATTATGGGAAATCATTCTTTCACAAAGATCGCACTCTTGTTCACCGAATCCATAACCTTCGAAAGAAATTATTTACGTTACGTTGGAAAAAATATCCATGCTGCCATGCATATGAGATAAATGAAATAAATATAACTAATATGTAATATAGTGAACCATTTTTAAAATTAACTCCATTAGGTGAGGGGTATTTATTAGGTCCCCAACCTTCCGTAAAATCAAATATACAATGAGTTTGTAGCCAAAATATGGTCAAGGCAACATGGTTTCCTTCAAAAGCAAGTGAGAAGAAAACTAATACATATCATTAACTGTACATATATGATGTAAGTTAGATTAGGAGATGCGATTCCAAAGCAAGTAATCTCCACCCCTCGTGCTAATTACTCGTTTTGGCCAGGCATCTCCGGAACCACTCGACTTCTAAACCAAAAAGGAATGCTTGAGAATCATAGCTGATGTATCCTCACTGATCCAGAAAAGTTCTCGGCCAGGCATCATGTTACAATTTGATATCCATATGGTGTACTGGGAGTTAGTTGATTTGTAGCCATCCTCCATCCTCTTCGAGCTTCCCCCAGAGGAAGTGCCCTGCAGGAGATTGAGCAGTAAAAGCCAAACTGAGCAGTATCATTTTCATCTATCAATTCTTACAGTTGGGACTCCCATTCTATCAAGATATATCAATCCCTTTGCCTTTTGGTCCAGTGATTGGGGTGAGAAAAACTTTTCACATCTCGGATGTCTTTCTATTAAGGTTGCCACATAATCTGCCACCATATTTCCATGTCTCAGTGTGTGTGAGATGCAAGTGTTTTTCAATAAGCAATGAATATCAAAAGCCAGTTCATAGATACCTCAAGGAGCTCTTAGAGGGTTTTTGATTGATTCAATGGCTTGTCTACTGTCAGATTCCAGTCCAAAGGTAGGGAGATTCAAACTAACAACAAATTGATATCCCAGTTGGAGTGCTTTAATTTCAGCATGTAAAACAGAAGTAGCATGATCTGATTTAGCAAGAGCTCTAAAGAAAAACCCTGTTTTGTTCCTAATCACAACACCTAAAGTACAAATGTTATTATTAGGTGAGCAGGATGCATCCACATTAACCTTGAAGTCCCGAATTGGCAATTGCCATTTGACAGTTCTCAATCTTGATCTCATTTTAGGTCTAAAGACTGGTGAGATACCCAGTTGGACCCAAAGTATGTCCTCACCGTGATTGCTCAAACAAGGGTGTGCACAAAGAATAATCAACAATGCAAAATTTGACTACTATAATGCAAAAATTGATTACTGTCCAAATTCATGCTGCGGACAACATATACCTCATTAATCACATTTACAAACATGTGATTCTCATCAAATTCTCGGATTCATTTTATAAGGCAACATATTTTAATGATAAAAAAATTATCAATACGATAAGACGAGCACTTTCATCCGATTACTATACATTACGGTCACAAAATTCGCAATAAATATTTGAACTAATATAACTCAACAAAAGATCATTCGTTTCAAGAGTGTTGGTCGTATATTGATTATATCATGTGAAAATTAAATAATGAAAATTGAACGAGCAATTTACATACACAAGAATAATAAATTTTTATTAATTATTCAAACATCTAATCAGAAAGTTTAAATTAAGAATAATTAAATCATACATGCGATATATTAACAAGAAATAAATCATGTTTCAAGCAAAACAAAGTGATGGAGTCACGAGTAAATTCGCTGCCCTTGAAACCAATGAGTCCTGTCGTGGACATCGTTCCCTAGGATAAAACCATAGAAGGTAACACATAAGAGTTACCTCACATTCACGCAAGACCTGAACGACTATCATCTCGACAGAGCAGCGGACCAAAACTTCGAAAGAGAAAGAAATAAATGAGACTCAAGTTAGGAATATGGAGAGACTTGAGAATGGTACGAGTTTCTCGGCTGACTTAGAAGCTCTATTTATACATCTCTAAGAGATCCTAATCATGGAAACATGATATTTTGATTTACTGTAATTAGAGAAAAATGTTCTCCAATCACTAACTCATCAAATTTGAGAACATTCAAAGAATACTCGAAATAAATCTGCTGGAAATGGAAGAAATATTCGCACAATATTTTCAGCGTATTAAATATGGTAAATCGTGTATTCATTTACTACAGGATATCTAACAAAATATGGAAGTATTTTGTTCCTATCTCTTTAAGAATTACACATAAACAATTCCATATATATGAAGCGGTTGGGTCTTCTAGAGACTTTCATGCGGTCCCTCACGTTTTAGACAGTTCAGAGAAAAATTAACCAGGGCCAATTTTTCTCTTTCAAGTGTAATATTTCTAACATCTATATCGTATTCACCCTTGATCGGTTTTGAAAGTTTATACAGTCGATTTTATAGTACTCGCAGAGGAGAACCCAAAAATGACACCCACCGACTCTAAATCCATTCGGGTTCCACTCAAAACGATGCCCAAAGTTGACGAATTTCAACCTTGTAACCATCATTTTCCAACAAATATATGGGAAGGGGGTATACTGGACTTGTCAAATGCAAAATATCTGATAACAATAGCTAACAGTGGGTTGAAAGACAAGGTTACGAAATGCAGCAATCCCACTTCAAAATGGACGAAGAAAATGGTAAATGAAGGTCGATCGCGTCGTTGATTTTAATAGTTTCTTATCACCATACTATGCATGTTCATTTTCCAATGAACATCGCGTTGTCCAAGAGTTCACTTGTTGATTTTTAAGGCTGGTTATACAGGTCTTTACTTCAATCTCACATAAATATGAAATGCAGATGCAGTTTGGGAGTCCTATCAGTAGTACACTTATTGATTTTCACATCTACAGTTTCATGATTCATCAGAAGTAGTTCGAAGGCATACTTTACTTCTGCTTTCGAGGATTTTGCAGGTAGTCTTTGTTGGAAAAAAGTTGATTTTAGTCAACTTTTGGGCTCAGTTTTGATTAGTACCCGAAATGAATTGGGTCCGGCGGATGACATTTTTGGATTCTACGCAGCGAGTACTATAAAATCGGTTACTCGAACACTCAAAACGGATCAAGAGTGAA
>JAULKM010079467.1:0-11652 GCA_032355605.1 Rubia tinctorum
TTCCCATCAACACTTCCACATCAGCTTGCATAAAAAACCGATCCAAAAGCAAGTGTGCCATTTTCTCCGGGACGGAGAGAGTATTTTTTATTTTCTTTCTCCTTTTCTTTGGATTTTCCTATCCTTTTTTTTCTTTTAATTTTCCTTTCCCTTTCCCTGAAACCCCTATTGCGTCGCCGACCATCGCCGCCGCCGCTCTTCATCCACCCTAAACCGACCATCCGCCTCTCATCTTCTTCTCCCTCAACCCGACACGGAATCTCAAACTCGCCCGCTCTCTCCACTTCCACGGACTACCCTGTCTTCCACTCGAAAGTCGCATTGCCGACGTCTTCCCGACATGGGAACAGAGCGGTGGCGCCGACTCATCGGGGTTTGGGTCCGGGCTGTAGCCCTAGCTTGCGCAGGAGAAACGGTGGTGACAGGTCTCCATTCAATCCGGTGATAGGGATGAATGATGTCGTTGCCGACGACGGCGGGGGTGGGATTGGCGGCAAATTACGACGACGGAGCGGGTACCGAGCTGAGACCGTTGCCAGCGAGCATGTCGGAATTATTAGCGACGCCATCCTCGATATCCTTTGGATGGGGTAGAGTACTTATAGGTGCTGCATGAACGAAAGGAAAATACTAAAGCAGCGGCGGCGCTCGACTTCTGGAGAGTAAGACGAATAGATTGGGAAAGAAAAGTGGAAGACACAAAGGGTTAAAATAAAATGACTCTTTTGCCCGAAAAAAAGTAACGCAATCTGCACGTGTTGTGCCGTTAGCGGGATTTGACGTTGTAGAGCAACAGAAGTATCATAAATTGATGGTTTGGTTAATTTAGATGTCAAAAGTGTTGGGGAAAAAAAAGTAAAGGATTAAAAGTAGACAATGATGATAATTCGAGTACCACAGAAATCGTTTGTTTTTCTTCTAGTGAAATCGAGCAAATTATATGTTGAAAATTGCAGTCAGCACCTAGCAGTTTGGCGGTCAGCCTAGTAAATTGTAACTAATTTTCCCGCCAAAATTGCTTCTCACAAAGAAGCTGATCACACTAGTTACTGTAGGCGCTATATATCATAATACTCCAACCATCCCACTCCATTTTGCTTAATTATTATTTAGTAGTTAAATTTTATAAATTTTGACCATAAATATAAATTAATCCACATATAATAAAAATATCATGTGGTATATCATTTAACATTTATTTTTTGAATATTAAATTTTATGCAGCATTATTATAGGTAACTATAGACATTTACTGTCAAGCATGCTCATTGAAAATCGTAAATGAGCAAAATGAGGTGGGACCGAGAGGAAGTATCTTCTCATCTACTTCACCGCATAACTAAACAAGTTGACCTACAAACACACACAGTCATCACTGTCTCATGAATCTTCTTCTCTCTTCAACAGATGTAAATTCAAGCATTGATTTCCACATTCAGTAAATAACAAAAGGAAGGCTTCACTTTAGCTCCATTAAGTGATCATTTCAGTTCTGATCATACGGAAATAATAGCATGTAACTAAAGATGAGTGTATATTGAGTGTTTTCAAAGCCAATAGTTGAGCACATGAGAGAAAAACAAGTCATTGCAATGCATTCAAAACAGCTACTACTCTATATTCTATACTTTTGTTGCATACCAAGTAGAAACTAGAAAGAGTCCTAAGATTCGCCGAAAAGGTATGGATGGAACTACTCTATTCTTCTCCAAAGAACCCTCGATGAAGTTTCAGATCTGAACAGAAGAGGCAGAACCTGCAGAACCTGGGTATCCGCATCCAGAAAGAGCCACTCCATCGCGAATCTACGTGTCTCCAAGCTGTAAGAAACGATGCTCCTCGGCGGCACAACAAGAAGCAGCAGTTGCAAATCTTGGTTGAAAGCAACCGGCCTGAGCTCAGACCACTGAAGCCGCCATTGATGAGGGCATTGTGGCCTCCTCACGCTCCACCGTGACTGCCATGGAAACCGGCCATCACTCCGAAATGCGAATACTCGCAGAGAATTATCACGTAGATAACAGTAGTAAATCCGCCCATCTGATTCATACAGCAACTGAGGATAGAACCTGTTAATTCTGATCCATGGCAAAGGATAGAGAGTGAAGGTTTCATTCCCAATATCATATTGAAGCATGCAAAGACTCCATATCCAGTAAAGTCTTCCATCATAATACAAACTTGCACCAAACCACATTTCTCGATTAAAACCGGGACTCATTACCAGCCCAACGTTGTAGATTCTTGCCCGAATATCACTCCATCCCCCTATCTCCGAAGAAAAGATTCGGCAGTTCATCCAGCCCTCCAAAATGTCATCTTCTTTATACAAAAAATAAATGAGCTGGAAGTTCGACCCGACCCCTTCATAAACCAGCCCCACTTGGGCCTGACCCCATTCATGCTGTTTATAAACCACATGCCAGAGACCATGAAAATGATCGAAGATAGAGTTGTACGCGCCGCCGTCGTACAGGAGGAAGCCATTGCAGGAGCCCTTCAAAATGGGCGGGAAAAAATAGTGCTCGAACCCCAGTGTCATGGGGTACTGCGGTTGGCCTTCGCGGGGCGGGAGAAAGAGATCTCGGTAGTAAAAATGAGGGATTCCTTGGAAATTTATGTAATGGCGGCTGAGGACGACGACGAGGCCGGTGTTTGTGACGGGAGCGTGGAGGTGGCGGAAGTCGGCGGCGAGAGTGCGCATCGTTGTTGACGTGAGCATGAATTTCATAAGCGGTTCTAGTGGAAGGGAGAGGAAAATGATCTCCATCAGGTCGGGGTGGAGGTCTTCCCACGGCCTATGATTTTCTTGGTCTGCCATGGCTCTTTTCTTGGTGAGTTCCGGAAAATGAAGAAGACGGTGGCGGCGCGTGATATTTGGAGGAAGTAAAGGCGGTTCAAACTAACCGAAGAGGCTTTATTCTGGTTGTTAGTTAAGAGCAGTTAATCAAGATCCAAAGCTTGTTGTACTATCTGAAGAGAAAGGAAGGGTCATAGTTGATCAGTGATCACATACAGTTTATTGGTCTTTCACTTTGTGATATTACCACTCTAAATTATTTATTTACTTTTTATAATCAAACTTTGTTAACTTTAACTCTAAATATAAAATTAATATATAAATAATAAATGTATTATTTGAAAGATATTTACGGTCAAACATATTTATTAAAAATCGTGAAAAAGTAAATAAGCAATTTAGAGTGGGAAAGATTTCTTATATTTACCCATATTTTCACTTTGAGGCGCTGGGTTTAAATGTATATATGATTATTTCTTCTGATCTGTTTGGTCAAAATCTACAACTCTGTTCTTCGAAAAATAAGGTATTAAAGTGTAAGTTTTGATTAAAATTGTAAGTTTTAATTTATAGCACTCTACAAAGTTATTCTACACTAGTAATGTCATATTTATTTTTTTAGAATTAAATTTGATAAACTTTGACTATACATATGAATTAATTTTTATATAATAAATATATCATGTGAGATATTGTTGAATTCATCTTAACATGTATTTTCTAAATATCAATTTTTTAATGCATGATTGGTATATGTATCTAGAGATATTGATGGTCAAATATGATCATTAAAAAACTTTAAAAAATAAACATGTCATTACTGATGGGATGGAAGGAATATATGGTTTTGTAGCTACCCTTGTTCTCATAAAACTTTTTTGGATTTTGATATGTTTTTCCGAACTCGGTTCAGGGGAAATCCGAGTTAAAGTTTGTTTAAACAACTGACTTTTGAGGAGAGGATTTAGAACAAATCGCTCAATAGAACAATGCAGATCGACTCACTTCGATGTTCAATTTGGTGGGGATTGAAAACTTTCACACACACAAATGTTAATACACCAACAGAAAATACATTTTGGTTATGAAGAACGACTAGGTTACATTTCCTAGCTTAGCAAATTAGTTGAGCGGGTTAAATGAAAATTGATCAGAAAGTAGTTGACCCGTTACGTTTCTTCGTTTTTTTTAGATTGGCTTGGTGTTAATTAAGAAAGTGTTTGCGTCTCTATCATTACAAACGAGATGTCCCAAATTTGATGTTTACTATTGTGCACTATTCGAGGTGAGACACCATCACAAGTCGCTGAAAAATCAACTTGACGGGTTCGGGTAAAATTCGTTGGAGGATTTGTAGTAGAGGACCACCTACTACTATATGTATCTTTCATTCTACTACATAAAAAAAGTCTTTTTTGTGATTTGAATTTTTTACTGAAAAAAAAGAGATAGATTAAGTTCAAAAATTTTAAATCGGTCCAGGGTTGTATTAACGCTTTCAATAACTTTGTACGTCAGCCTAAGATTATAGGGACACTTTAAAAAAATGAAAGTCTTATTTTCTGTTTGAACAAAATCAGCCAAACTACCTGATTTAATATAAATATAAATTAATGATATCTAATTTAGTTCTTACCCATTATTCCTAGAGTTTATTAATTTTAATTCACTTTATTCATTTTAATATAATAAGTAAAACATCAATTTGTAACAACATGGCCACACTAGTATAGTACTTTTGCTAGTTTGAGCGAGTTAAATAGCAGTATTATGTTTTTGTGGTTTAGTATATACGGAGTATCTAAAATTAGTACTACCTTCTTTCGTTTTGTTGGATGTTGTATCATAGTCTTTTGTGCTTGGATTTAGGTGAATGAAATGCGTGGAAGAAATTGAATTTAGAAAGGAAAAAGTAGAATGAGTGGATGAAATTGAAAGAATCTTTCCATAAAAGGAGAGTGTGTCAAATTCACAAAAATAACCAAATAAGGGAAGTGTGTCACATCTAATGAAACGGAGAAAGTATGTGGGATGAGGGGTCAATAGCCGTTTTTGTTTTTTAATTTCTTTTACCTTTTCTCTTCTCATCATATTTAACACTTGTAAAATAATCATTGGTAGTTCACCCCCACATACCACTTTTCCCACATAAAAAAATTCTATAAGATTCATTACAGAAATAAAAGAAGTTCCTCAATTTATTCTCCCTGAAGTTTATACAGCTATGGCTGCTTGATTTTCTTACATTTGATCTGAGATGTTGAATTATCTTTGGATTTTTTTTTCTATAGTTTATCAACAGAAATATCAAGCTATAAATAGTTTTATAAAAAGCATAAGAAGAATATGCATCAAATTAAGAATAGGTAGAAATATCATCAGGAAGTGATTCACACTACTCACAAAATGCAGAAGAAGAATCTTCATCTACTTGATCCCATAACTAAACAAGTTCTACAACCTCATGATCAGTATCTCATGATCGATCATACGAAAATAGCATGATCTTATTCTACTTCAAACCAATACATGAAGAAACTGAACATTATATATGAAGCTGAAGCTGAACACAGTGAAGAAAGATCAAGGTATAGCTCAGTACATCAAGAAAAAACAAGTCATTATATTGCATTCAAAACAAAAAATACAAACTACTCTATTCTCAAAGAGATTTGAACATAAGAGCCTCCATAACCTGGGTACTATAGCCTTCCACTTCCTCACAGGTCCACACCTCCGTGAATCTACGTACGTGTCACCAAGCTGTAAGAAACGATCCTCCTCGGCGGAACAAACAGAATGATCTGCTGAAAATCATTATTGAAAGAACAAGGCCGGATCTCGGACAGCAGTTTCAGTTCCGGGTGATGAATGCATTCTTGCACACTCACGGACCGCTCACAATCATCATCGGACGCATCCTCAAAATTTAATGCGAATATATGCACCGAACCATCACGTAGAAAACAGAAGTAAATGCTCTCATCTGATTCATATAGCAAATGCTCCATATCCAGTAAATTCTTCCATCAAGATACACACTGGTACCAGTGCACTTTTCTTTATCAAATTTCCTATCTCTTCCCAAAACACTGTTGTGGATTGTTGCTCGAAACTCCCTCCATTCCCATGTTTGAGAATAAAAGACTTTGCAGTTCATCCATCCCTCCCTAAAGTCTACTTCATTGTAGAAAAAACACACCAACTGGAAGTGAAAGTTAGTCCGGAATCCATCAAAAGCAAGCCCCACCTGGTCCTCTCAGCGGCGCTTCCATTCTTGCAGCTTCGGGAGCGCGAAGGTTCGACGACGAAAAGGATCCAAGACACAGTCGTAGTGGCAGTTGTCGCAGAGGAGGAGACCCTTGCACGAGCCCCTCAGGTAGCGCGGGACCGGGGCATGGAGCGTTTCTGTAATGGGGCGCCGCTCTCTGCGGAGCGGAAGAAAGATGGATTCTTGGTAATGGTGGTGGCGGCTTTCTGGAGCTCCGTAGCGGCTGAGGACGACGACGAGGCTGGTGCGGCGGCGCATGTCGGTGATGTCACGGTTGAGGAGCCCTTGATCCATCGCGCCTTTCTTGGTTTTCAGATCGCGTTTTTTATCTCTGAGTTGTCGGGAAATGGAGAAGACGGCGGCGGAGTTATTAATTATTAAAGGAAACAATAAAAGGCGAACTCCAATGGCAAAATTGTAAAATCAGCTTAATCAGTTCAAACTAACTGGTTTAATTGCCCGAACGAAACCAACTGTGGTGGAGAAGTACTTAGAGAAAAGTATTTTTATAACCATACATAATTGACATAAGTATCAATATAACCTTTTGATAATTGAAAGTACAGATATAACTCTACCTAGTAGATGTAAGTGTCAATATAACTTTTTCGATGGAAAAGTCAATTTTACACATTTACGAATGTACTAATATAACCATATAAGTTTTAATAATGTGCTGATATAACTCTATAAGTTTTAAAAATGTGCTGATATAACCCTATCAGTGGTCCGCCGGCGGTTTAGGGTTTAGGGTCCTGCAGCGGTCCAACGAACTTAAATTCATATTTTAACACTAAAGGTATTTTGGACATTTTACATACAGTCAACGCCGGAAAATGGAAGTTAACGCTGGAAATGAGGTTTGAGGGTTATATTGGCACTTACATTAACTAGTTATGGTTATTTTTGCACTAAAAAATATCTAAATGTTATATTGACACTTATGTCAAGTAGGTAGGGTTATATTGGTATAGTTATTCTGGTTGGTAGGTAAGAGCAGTTAATCAAGCTTAAAGCTTGTAATTTATAGATTGATTAGTTTAAACAGAAAAATGCAAGTACTACAGTAATTTTACTTTTTAAAATTGCCTTGTGAGGTTTGACTTTGTGTATTTTCCCATGTTTTCACTCTAAGGAGATGGTAAAAATGTGCCGTATGATTATTTAGTGTAATTCATGGAGTTTATAAGTATTTTACTTATATGCTAAACATACTTTTTATCTGATAAACGGTAAAAAATTATTTATTTAAAAACTTGAATATTTTTTATGAAAAGCATAATTAGTGTCCCTAGGCACAAAATTGTTTCCAAAATAAACCAATTCAAAAAAATTGGGAGGAAATGTGGTGGACTTCTCAATAATGAAATTATAATACTACCTGCTGAAACTATTTTAATCGAAGTACTTTTAAGTCCACCTTAAAATGAAAGCTTTTGTGAATTTATATGTTAGAATTCCTTTTTTAATCACTTCTAAAGTTGATTCCACATATGAAATGAACTGCTATATTACGCCATGTATATTATTAAATCACAAACAAAAATAGGGAATACTTAATAATAAAGAAAAATTACTTTTAACCCTAATTTATTAGCATCGCCGCATGAGGTGGCCGCCGCAGGAGGATGCTAGTCGGCGGTTGCTAGCAGTGGAGGACGGTGTTCGTCGGCGGTGGAGGTGGTCGGCCATAGGGGTTCACCGGCATCTTCTCCATGTTTCTGACGTCGACTCCAAATTCGCTCGCCATCCTCGATCGTTGTCGTTTCAAATCTCGCCATCCCCGACTGATTCGCCCAAGGGACAACCCCATCCCAGCCCGTTCTCATTCCCATATCCGACTGTCATGCTCGTTGCCCTACCTGCCATCATTCGTGTCGCTCTGTCTTGGAACTGGTTCTCGTCACCCCCACCTCCGTCGTGGCTCTCATTTTCGATGCCTCTTGTTTTCCCCGTCCAGCTCTCTTTTCTCCCGCGGCGAGATTCTCCTTTCCCTCTTCTCTTTTCTCTCTTCCCTGGTTCTCTTTTCTTTTTCTCTTTTCTTTCTATTCCTAGTTCTCTTTCTCTCTTTCCCCGGTTCTCGTTTACTCCCACCGCCCCTATTCTCATTTCCTCCCACCGCCAGGTTCTCATTTCCTAGCGTTCTCCTTTGCTTAGCCTTGGTTCTTCATCGGAGGGTTTCTTCGCTGGGAAAACGAGGCGGAAGAAGAAAGGTTGGGGTGAGGGCTTTGCTGGGAATCTAGGTTTTCAAGCTGGGAGGTGGGTGGGGTTTTGGGTTGGGTTGCTGGACTGTTTCCGGCGGATATGAGCTGCGGTCGGGAGGGGCGGGCGGGGCGGGAGGGGCTGGCGAGGCCGCTGTGCAGTGGTGTTGAGGGTGACGCTAGCGGTGGCGCCGATGGAGCAAAGGCGGCAGTGGCATCAACAAGGGAAAAGGAGGGATTTGTTTTTATTTTTTATTTTAAAATTAACATTATACGCGTACATACATATTAGGGCGTAAACTAGTAAAATGGAGGGCGTGATGTAGCAACACCTTATATGAATCGCTTTAAAATTGATTTTATATGTAAGAATACCTTTTCAATCACTTCTAAAGGCGATTTCATACGTGAATCGCTTTAGAATTGTAGTTTATCAGCACAATGTAAAATTTAACCACAAGGAAAAGATATTCCTTAGCTCAATTTGTACATTTTTTTTAACAAAGGAGTAGTGCATTTTATATTAACGTCGGGTCTGTGATTACATCCTTGGCTACATTGTGTACATTTGTTACTACAAATCTTGATACTTTCATTACATGGATGTTGGTGAAAATCATTGCTAACATTATGACACTCCTAACTAGACCATTCAGACCCGGTGGGACATTTGGAAAGTTTTTGGTATGGTTCAGTATCATTTCACAGTCAGTGCGGAGACAGATATGATTGGCACTCATATTCCTTGCATGTGTCATTGCTTTGTGTACTGCTATGATCTCAGCATGAGTTGTCGATGCCGACTGGACTAGTTCCCTTTCTACTTCGTTTCCGCCACATTCTTGTTGTAGAACTCAATTCCTATTAGTCAATTCTCATTCTGTACTTGTTTAGCCTTTTGTGTTGTGACACTGCATAGCTTTCGTAGACTAAACTTTTCAGTAGTGAGAGTATAGTCCAGCCCAGTATTACTCTATCCAGTTGTAGGCCCAATATTAATTTAATTGTTTTAATTGTAAAAAAAATTAAATTTAAATTTTTTATTATCATGAAATTAATCTTAGAATATATTTAATATAGTTTTCATTATTTTAATTGCAAAAAAATTAATATGTGTTTTTTAAAAATTCAATCAGTTAAAATAATTAATTTGTAGATAAAATAAAAGAAATAGATCAATATGCTATGTTTTTCTATGTTAATCCCCATCCCTGAATTATAGCCTCTATTTTTTAAAAGTTAATATGCTACAGTATATTCCTTGAACACAAAGTCTTGTTTTAGGTAGAATAAACTCTAGACCATGGATTATTGTGCAATTATAAGAAACTTCATAAGGAATTATTTTTTAAATAAATATGCTGCTAAATTTAGAAATCTATTGTGCAATTATCTAAACACTATGTATATATATCACACAAAAAACCAGAATTTCCAATTTTCTTTTCTCCTCCTCCTCTGATCGAAAACAACCTCCGACCGACGGTTACCACCGGAATCCGTTCATTTCCGCTGCCTCCGCCAAAATCTCACTGGAATTCTCTGCAATTCGACGTTGCAAAACCCTAGGCACTGCAATTCGATGTCACTGCCGGGCTTCTTCTCCTTTTTTAGTTCACAACAGCAGTTATTGGCAGATCCGAGCGACAAAGAAAGAGCGAGCCGGTGCGATCTTCTTCTTCCGTAATTTGACGTAGGGTGAGGCATTTCGACTGCGTTCACGATGTCCAAATGTAGAAGATGAGTTTGAGCGGCAGCTCAATGACGGTTACGGCGATGGCAGAGTCACATAGGAATTACAGGTTGTGGCGGAGTCACAGATGAGCTCCGAGGAGAGGATGATCGGGCGGGTGAGATCCACATGCTGAAAATTGGGGATGGCGCATGTAGGTCATGCGTGACTACAACAACGACGGAGGCGATGTCGACACCGGTGGCGGACGGCGGAGTCGGCGGCGACGGCGACAACGACGACGGCGACGGACGGCAGAGTCAACGTCGGCTGCGGATGGCGGAGTCGACGGTGACTGAGCTTCGTTGTTTGAGATGTGAGGTTTAATTTTGTTTTTCATTTTTTTCAAAGTGACATGTTGAGGTTTAATATTTATTAACTGAGTATGTGATCATAATATTGTTTAGTACAGTGGTTACCACTCTTGTTTTTGAGGTTGAGGTCTCGAGTCTGAATCTCTACATGACCTATATTTTGAAGAATTTATGGAGTTTATGTTCTTGATGTGTATATTGGGGTTTAATATTATTTGACTGAGTGTATTTTCAATAAGATTCTATGGTGTAGTGATTATTTCTTTGTGCTTTGATTCTTGAGGTATTGTAGCGTTTTGCTGATGTTTGTAGTTTTTTCTCTCTTATGTTGATATTTTTCAATATTCGTGTGAAGTTTAATTGATATGAGTTAATTTTTTTCCTTTTTTGGTTGATATGGATTGATATTTGCAGTTTTTCTCATATTGATGTTTTTCTTTTTCCGGCTGAGCTTTTGGGTATAGGAGTTGATGTTTGTAGCGTTATTTTTCTGATGCTGATATTTTTCATTTTTCGAATGAGGTTCAGGTAGTAGGAGTTGATGTTTGTAACTTTTTGGTGATATGGGTTGATATTTGTAGTTTTTTTAAAAAAAATTGTTGGTGTTTTATGATTTTTTGAGTGAATAATTTATACTCTTGAGGTACCATTGTTTTTTTCTCATGTTGATATATTTCATTTTCCATATGAGTTTTAGTTGATATGAATCATTTTTTTGTATTTTTTTGTTAAATGGGTTGATAATTTTTGCCTTTTCTCTCTCATGTTGATGTTTTCATTTTTTCGGTGAGTTTTATGTGATACGAGTTGATGTCTGTAGTTTTGGGTGACATAGGTTTATTTTTTAGTGTTTTTTTCTTATGTTGACGCTTTTCATTTTTTGGGTGAAGTTTAGGCGATGGGAATTGATATTTATAGTTTTTGGTTGATATTAGTTGATTTTTGTAGTTTTTTAATTTAAAAATTGATAATTGAAGTTTTGTTGATGTTTTTATGATTTTTAGTTGATATTTTGTTAGTTATAGTTGATGTTTTTTCATTTTAAAAAAAATAATATATATTTTTTGTTGTTTTATTTAATTTTTAAAAGATTTTTTTCTCCAGTTTTTTAGTTGATGTTTTTTTTTATTTTTCGTTGATATTCTGCTATTTTTTACGGATACTTATAGTTTTCATTTCGATGATTATATTAATTTTTTGCATTTACGAAATTTTTTAATGTGTTTTTTCAGATTGCAAATGGTGGAAAAATGATGGGGAAAAATTAAACAAAAAAGCCCCTGAAAAAATATTAGTGATAGATCCCTGTAAAATTATTAGAAATAGGTCTCTAT
>JAULKM010079478.1:0-11651 GCA_032355605.1 Rubia tinctorum
TTTAGTCTGTCAAACTGCACGTGGTTGTTCAGTCCAAGTTTACGTTGCTATATTTTAGTCCACGTTCACGCACGTTTGCTGAACGGCTACATGGTCTCGGAATTTTCTAAAAATAGAGTTCCGACTGTTGGTGTATTTGCCTATAAAAGGCTGTTCCATGAGCCAATCAGAAAAAAGAACGAAGCAATCCTCTCTTCCTTTTCTTCTACTCTGTTTTTGTTTAAAATTCTCTGAGCAATAATACTTACGAGTTCCACCTCCTATACTTGACTGCACGAGTAAGGGAGTTTTTCTGTGGTACCTTGGGAAACGAACGCCTGCGTAGAACCTTGCACCATGGGTTAGGTGAATTTCGTTTCAAAGGCAGTGACTTATCACGCCCACGGCTCGTTTTGAAAATCAGAATTTTTTTCTTTCCATTTCGGTTTCAAAGATCTGTTTTCGAAATCTTTGGTTTTACAAATAATCTGTGACCATACATTGCTTTACGAACAATATATTACAAAATCTACCAACAAACTAAAGCTGACCAATGAGGAATATGTTGAATCCCTTGCACATCTTGCCCAGTAATGATGATTTCGATCAATTTTTGGTCAAAAAATTATGGCGCCGAGATGGATTCCTCATGATTGGTTAGCCTCTTTCTCAACCTTGGGAAGCTCGTGAAAGCAATGAAGTCCACGACTCTCTTTGAGAGTATCTTCCTCTTTGCATTTGAAGACGTGAAGGATAAGCAAAGAGTGTTAAAGATGTAGTCGTGGCTTTTTGACAAGTATCTTCTGGTTTTACGGGAACCGGTGGTAAGAATGACTCCTGAAAACCTAATGTTTAACATTGTTCTATTCTGGATCCATGTCCATGGAGTCCCTACCTCCTTGATGAACGAAGAAGTTTCACAATGTATTGGTGACAGGTTGGAAAATTCTTTTTGAAGTGGGAAAGGACGTTAACAACCAACTCAAGGGTTAATATCTCAGAATCAAGGCAAATCGATGTCAGAAAACCTCTGAAAAGGGTCCAGGTGATGGTTGATTTCGGGGGTTCTCTTTTTTTTGTTGTTGAAGTGTGAGAAACTCCCAGGTTTCTGTACTTTTTGTGGGAAAATTGGACAGAGAATGTATTTAACGTTTTAACGCCACGGGCCGAGCGAATCGAGAGAATTATGACTTCTGTATTGTGGAAAAAAGAGGACCCTCTTCCTTTCCGAAGCAATCCCAAACCAATGGCGGTGACAATGGAAAAGAAGATCAGTCCTTGGAAGAAGGCAAGGAACACCGTTTCAAAAATATGGTGGCTTTTGGAGAGCATGATAAGAGGGAGGATACAGAGAAGTCTGGGATTCTGGGAACCAATATTCAGAGAATGACGTGGGAATCATGCAACAAGGAACTATTACAATAAAAATCATGGTCGAATCGTCCACCTAGTAAGTGAAAGAATGATTCCAGCTAAGAATAAATAGTGTACAAAATGAAGATTGGTACTAGTATGATTGTAATCTAGTTAACAACTATATCCATAACAAATCAAATATAGTCATATACTTGACCTATTCTAACATCTTCCTTAAGCGAAGCGTCTGATGCTCAGCGTGCAAAGCTTGGATCGGAAAAACTCGAACAGCGGACGAGAGAACCCTTTGGTGTATATGTCTGCAATATGAAGAGCAGTAAGAACATGAGCAGCACGTAGCTTCTAGAAGCAACCAACTCTCAAAAAAATGATAGTCGATGTGTTTCGTCCGCTTGTGAGAAACCGGATTCTAAGCCAAGAAGATGGTGCTATTGTTGTCACATAACAGGAACGAAGAACCAAAAAGCGAAACTTGAAGATCTCGAATCAGGTGAGTCAGCCAAACAAGCTCAGAAGTTGTGTTTGCTAGAGCCCTGTACTGAGACTCCGTGCTGGAACGAGAAACTCTGGGTTGTTTCTTGGCACTCCAGGATACAAGGTTTTCACAAAGAAAAATGGCATATCCATAAGTAGATTGACGAGTCTCCAGAAAGCGAGCCGAATTAGCATAAGAACAACCCAACACCTCGGGAGAACTGACAGATCGAAAGGTAAGACCAAAATAAAGTGTTCCTCGAACATATCGAAGAATCCCAGTAACCGTAGTAATATCGTCACGAGAATCATGAAAATACTGACTGACAGTGCTGACTGAAAAACCAAGCCATGACGGGTAATGGTCAAGTTATCAATGGCCACAACCAGAGAACGATACAGTGTCGGATTCCGAAATGGGGAACTAGTGGAGCTATGCAACTGCGAGCCCAACAAAAAGGAGGTAGAGACTGGAGCAGTATCAGACATCCCGGCACGAGTACCAATGTCACTGCACCCCCAAAGATATCCCCCTTCAGCACCGGTTTTTTGAAACCGGTTTTTGAAAAACGGCGCCCAAACGAAATTAACACCGGTTTTTTTAAAATTAGCACTGTTTTTTTAAAATAGGAATTAATTTAACACCATTTAAAAAATTAACACTAGTGTTTTGAAAAAAATGTTAATTAACAAATTTAGCACTGGTTTTTTTTTAAAAAATCGGAGTTAAAAAATTTAAATATTCAATCTTCTTGCCAATTTTTTCTAAAATTTTCAAAAAATTCACTAAAAATTTAATTTTTTTAAAAAAAGTTCATGGACTTGGCACAGCCGCTCAAAACCAAAATTTTAATGAAATTTTAAAATTTCAATCTTTCCGCCAAAAATTTCAAAAAAAATCTCTTAAAATGTTTTGCCAAAAATTTCATAAGATGGGCGCAGCTGCATGCAGCCGCTTTAAGATAAATTTTTTTTTTTGAATTTCAAAATCGTTCACATCCTTTGTTGACTTTAACTAATAACTAAGTTGATTTAAATTAATCAACGATCAACCTTTATTGACCTACATAAATAAATAAGAATAAAAATATTTGACATTAACTAATTAACATTCAACCCTTAATTGATTTAGTACATATAAATACAGATAAAATTGTTTGACTTTAACTAATCAACAGTTAATCCTTATTTGACTTTTTACATGTAAACACTAATAACTATAAATATTTTAACTAATCAACGGTCGGCCCCTTACTTAACTTGGTATGTTTAAATAGGAATATAAATGTTTCACTTTAACTAGTCAATGGTCAACCTTACTCGACTTTGTATATATAAAAATTAGTGGTATTTGCATTTACAACCATGACTTTAGGCTGAAAAGACCAATATAACCCTGCAATCTCAGAAAGTGTCAATATAACCCTAACTAACTATTGTATGTGCCAATCTAACACTAACTTTCGAAAAATTAGTGCCGATATACCCAAAATCATTATTTCCTGCGTTGACCGATCGAATTTAGGCAAGACTAAAAATGAAATGACAAAAATATCCCTCCTCCTAAACCTATATTTCTTCTTATAAAAAACCTAATGCTAACGCCGCCTTTCTGCCTCCGGGAACCAGCGCCGCCGCCAGAAACCAGCGCTGCCGCCGTCGGAAACCTTCGCAAACACCAGCCACCATTCTGGTCTTCTTCCTCAATTACCCGGTCTTCGGTATTCTTGCTCAACCACCTTATCTTCTTCTTAAAGACCACCACTTGATCTTCTTCCCCCCTCCCTCCCGCCAGCCACCAGCCACTTGCTCCGCCGGCCACCTCCTCACCCAACCCGTTTCCCCATGCCAACCACCTGGTCAACCTCTTCACCCATGCCGGAGAGGAGCTTCCTAAGCCGTCAGAAACGACGTTCCTCCTCCTCCACCTCCCTACGTCTTCCCTTCATTTTCACCACCATACTATCACCGATTAAACAAACCACCACCCACCATCACCGAAAATCAACCCCGATTCAGCACCGTATTCCAGCCGGCAGAGCTTCGCCACTGTCGAGTCGCCGAAAAACACAAGATGAAGCCTCCCACTTTTTCCGCCATCCACCTCCACCAACACCACATCTGTCACCCCTTCTTTGCTCCACCTATGCCTCCTCCACTACCTCCTCGCCATCGCCTCCTCCATCACCCAATCTCAGCTCCTCAACCTCCCCTCGCTACTATAACAACTACCCCTCTGCAATTACCCATCCATCAATTCCCCTCGAACACCATCTTCTTCTTTCCGTTGATGCCGCCATTACCGCTCTACCATTTCCATTTTTTACACCACAAATCGATTTCTTCGGGCAGTGGCACCGCCGCGGAACCCTAGCCCCTGGACGACCTTCACCGCTCAGCCAAGCGTCGGGCCCGGGCAGAGGGACTAAATTGGATTTCAAGTTTTTTAGCCAAGCGGATGGACCCAAGCGCCGGATCCGCCCAGCCAATCGGGAAGAATAAAAGAAATGGGCTGGAAAAAAAAGTGGAGACAAATAGTAAGGGCAAAATGGAATTTCAAGTTTTTAAAAAATTTTTTAAAAAAAGAGGGCAAATCGGTCAGTTCAACAAAAATCAACAATCACTCAGTTAACTTAAAGGTCAACACGGTTTAGGATCATTTTGGCACTTTATGAGATTGCAGGGTTATATTGGCACTTTCAGCCTAATGTCATGGTTATTTTAGCACTTTTCTCTAAAAATTAATAACTAAGTTACACTACCACAAGGACCCCCCTCTAGCACCAATTTTTTAATTAATAAACATTCAACCCTTACTTGATTTAGTGTATACATAAATACGAATAAAAAAGTTTGACTTTAACCAATAAACGTTCAACTTTTACTTGACTTTCTATATATAAATACAAATAACTAAGTTGACTTTTACTAATCAACGATTACCCTTACTTGACTTTCTATATATAAACACTTAATATATAAACACTTACTTGACTTAGGCAAGAATAACAAAAATCATGTATTTTTGAACAATGGATTATGGGGTAACTCAATTTTGGGCAACAACGTATTTTTTCAAGACTGTGTAGAAGTAATCAATATTAACTTTCAAGGCCCTTTCGTTCACACATACATGCTCAAACTGCAAATTCGCAATCATATATTATTGAATTGCATTTTGGTGTTGCCAATTTCATGATTCGACAACTCCAACTTTCTTGGAGGGACCTGAATGCAAAAAAGTAAAAACTTTACTCGTAACTCAAAATTGAAATCCGCTCAAATGTGATGCTACCCTATACACTCCCATTGTATTTTTTATGTCCGTAACATAGTATTTATCAATAATAATTCACAAGAACAAATTTGTAAAACTTTTCGGACTTCCCTTTCTTAGTTCCAAGTAACTAACCCTAAAATACTTTAGAACATGTACTAGAGCTTTCCAACATTTCACCAGAAAATTCATCTATTAAATATTTTTATATTTAGGCAAGAATAACAAAAACCAAGTATTTTGGAGAAATGGATTATAGGGTAACACAATTTTGGGTCATAGTGTAATTTTTCAAGACTTTGTAGAACCAATCAATGTTGACTTTCGAGGCCCTTTCGTTCACGCATACATGCCAAAATTTTAAAGTCATAATCATATATTATGTAATTGCATTTTGGTGTCTCCAATCTCGTGACTCGACAACTCCAACTTTCTTGGAGGGACCTAAGTGCAAAAAGTAAAAACTTTTCTCGTAACTCCAAATTAAAATCCGCTCAAATGTGATGCTACCCTATAGAACCTCTTTGTATTTTGCAAGCCCATAAGGGAATATTTATTATCAGTGCTGTGCAAGAACATATTCTTAACCCTTTTCGATTTCCCTTTCTTACTTCAAAGTAATCAACTCTAAGTTACTCTAAAACATGTACTAGCGCTTTCCAACATTTTACCCAAAAAATAATTTATTTTTTATTTCGTGTTTATGCAAGAATAACAATAATCGTGTATTTTGGTGAGATGGATAATGATGAAATTTTGGGCCATAGCATAATTTTCCATAAGTTATAGAAAGACCAAGATTTAAACAGCAAATTAGGAGAAATTAAGATAACATTTTTGACGGTAAAACCTTAGCTGACTTTCAATATGTAAACACTAATAACTAGGTTGACTTTCACTAATCAATGGTCAAACCTTACTTGACTTTCTATATATAAACACTACTAACAAAATTGACTTTAACTAATCAACGGTAAACTATTATTGACTTGCTATATAAGAACTACTAACAAAATTTACTTTAACTAATCAACGATAAACCAGTATTTGACTTAACCTATCAAAAGACATACTTACCATTAAACAATCAAAATTTTACACAAACCCTACCCCAACCCCACCAACCAATCCTATTCTCTTCCCCCTTGCTCTTTTTTTTACTCCCCCACCGCCCACTTCATCTCACTGAGTTTTCTCTTCTTCTCTACCGCACGCCGCTGAGACCTTTGTCTCCGGCGAGATCCCACTGTGAGCTTTGTCTCCGGTGAGAGCCCACTGCGAGCTTTGTTGCTGTGCACCCATCTGCAAGCTCCGTTGTGCGCCTCTTTGAGCTTTGACTCCGACAAGAGACTACTGCGGGTTTTGCTTCTGCCGCGCGCCGCTATGAGCTTCATCGTCGGCACACCATATTGATGGCTATCAGTTTTAGCGACTTCTCTGGCATGGAAGTGTCATCAGTGTGCTATTATCTTTGCCATTTAGTGGTGGTGAGTTTCATTTGGTGAGTTTCATCCGGTGAGTTTCATTTAGTGAAGTCCGATCTCAAATTTTAGGTTTAGTTTTCATTTGGGTTTTGAGATTGTGTTGAATTCTTTGTGTTTTGGGTTGTGGAAGTGTTTGCAGAGATAGATGTGAATGGATGAATAACCATTTAAGAATTTAGTCCATTTTTCCATCGTCATATTGCAGATTTATTAACCTCAATGCTTGCAGCTTTTCATTGTAATTTTGTTTACTTGTATGCAGTGTAATTTAGTTTCTCATATTGTTTTTTTGTCATATGGATTATAAGTTATGTTTATCATCACATGTAAGCTTTTTAGATAGTAGTAGAATGAGTTATTTTGTAAAGCCGGAGTTGTATGCCAAGACAAATCCACCATTGCTTCTTCTCCAGGGTTTCAACAGGTTTGTTTAATGACAAATGCATCACTATCTTCGTATTTGGTCTTGTTTTGTTTTTTGGTTTATAGCTTTGTATATCTCCAGTTTATAATGGAGATACACATTTCCATTGCTTTAGGAGGTCGGAATGGAAACTTGGGCGGTCGACATCCTTGGTTGGGGCTTCTTTGATTTGAGTATGTTCCAACATTATTTTCCACCTTTCCTCATCTTTGTGTTAAATTTTCATTATATCGTGTAACATATGTCTTCTTCTTTTAAACTAGGAAGCTTTCTACCTTTCAATGTTGCTTTGAAATGCGGTCATCTCTACCATGTAGATTCTTTTGGTATTTGTATCTCTTGTTTTGTTGCTACTGAAAGTAGAAATGTATTGAGCAATGATAGAATTTTTTTTTCTTATTAGCTGAATAAGGCTCTAAACTAAAAATTATATTCCCTCCAGTCTTCAAATACTGGCACCCTTCAAGATGACACGAAGTTTTTGAAAAAGTAAAATGAGTGGTGGATGTTGAATTGGGAAGATAAAAAGTAAATTGAGTTGATGAAAATAATCTAGAATTTTCCAAAAGAGGAAAGTGCCAATAAAAAAACCATCCTAAAAGGAAAGAGTGCCTATATTTAAAAACAAGAGGGAGTTGATATAATAAATTCTACTAGAAACTCTGCTTAATATGTATATTTAACTTCTTTTTCTCTGATATTAACTTGGTTGATGCGGGACTTGTATTTGTAGATGAAGCATGCGAACTTGTAAATTTGTACCTCTATGATAGGAATTTGCAGTCTACAAAGATCTCTAGCTCTTTTGTTTCATGGAGTGGAATATTTCTTTATCGTTGGTTTACTATTGCAGTTCTGGAAATCTTTTAAAAAAAGAGCAATGATAATTGGTTGACCAAGCCTCGGAGATGCTGTTGCAATCGATTTTTCTGCCAGTCATCCAGAAGTTGTAAGTAATTGAACCATAGAGCGTTTATTTTCAAACATAGGCTGGCCTTGGGTCTACAGGTTCTGATATACCATTATTCTTAGGTCGAGAAGCTCATTTTGATAGATGCAAGTGTTTAAAATGAAGGCATGGGAGGCCTAGAAATGTTACCTAAAGCGTTAGCATATGTTGAGGTGAGTACATGTCGAGTAACATGTGAAATAGAAGTGAGGGTAGGTATATCCTTATCATAGTTACTGAGTGAAACTTCAAGATTGACTCCCAAGTGGTTCCTATCCACGCACGTCAAGTTCTTCCAAAAGTTTTTCAATAAGAAAGGGAGTCATTGTCAGCGTGTCTTTGGAACTTCCTTCCTGTACTTCCACCCAAATGCTCGAGCAACTTCTCTGTGGGTCATTGAGTACTCCTTGTCGTCCAAGTGGAATGTGATGGTCCTCCTTCCGTCACTGTCCGATGTTTGCTCCACAGTTGCAAAGAACTCCAAAGTCTACCTAATGTACATTTCGGAGTGCATCTCGAGGAAGCCTTCTAGGCCTGTTCGATATAGCAAGTCAGTGATGGGTTTGAGTAGGCCTAGATCCACCAAAGTCTCTTTGTAAGAAAACTTGGTCTTAAGATTATCCTCCTTGTCCTATTGAGATACTTCCACTTTTGGGCCAAAATCCCGGCAATTTTAGCCAATCCCATGAAATCATCAACGGCAATTGCAGGAGCAAGAGTTACACGAGTATTTGGCTCTTGTCTGCCAACTTTAGCCAAACCCTTCTCTTATCAACTCGAGAAGTTGTTCCTTTCTCCGACCTACTCATTTTAAGACCCATTCTATCACAACAAGAGAAAGATTGTAATGGAAAAATACATACAAAGATTTTGCATCAAAGATTACTTAGCGGAAACATTCTTCTGAAACACCCAACACATAGAAAACCATGTTATCTCAGCACAAGGATCATAATCTTCCCCCACACTTAGTTCAATGTAGCGTCATGCATATAATCCACATATTCCCATAAAACATCAAAAATTTGAATTTCAAGCTTCCCCACATATAACACAATCATGCAAACAAATGAAAGTAAACATAAATTTTAAAAAGTTACCCGAAATTGGTAGCTAGGAGACGAAGATCACACAAAAAAATCAAAGAGTGATCTCACTTGAGAGAAAATGCCCAATTTTGAATTTCTCAAATTATGAAGTGAGGGTGGATGTTTTTGAAGTACTTGGAGTGGGTTAAATGACCTATATTGATGGGAGAGGGTACTGTGAATTCTAATTCACAGAATCAATGATCTCCCAAAAGTGGGTTTGTTTAGGAGAGAGCAAAAAAGAGGTAGTAATGGTTTAGGAAAAAATAGAAATTTTGGAGTAAAGGATTCAATGAATTCATGCTCAAAGAAGGTGTTCATTATTGGTGTAGTACGACTAACACTAACCAATCTGGGGAAGAAGAAATCTGTGAAATTAATGGGGCAAAAGTGCTTGTAATAGAATTTTTTTAATTTTGCCAAAATTCTTCAATTCAGCCCATCTGCATTATTTTTTACTGGCACGAGGCATAGCACGGTCATGCCATTTGAAGATCTTCTGTCAATTCTTCACACACGAGCCTTACACGGCCCGTGTTCCCTTACAACTTAATTTTTCTAACACATTTTCCAATAAATCTTATTTTCTCCTTACCACAACCATGACACTCGATCTTAGACTCAAACATCAACCAAAATTCTCACCAAAATCCTTTGTCACACAAACATGTAAAAAATCAACTACTAAAAACACTAAAAAAAACAAAAACACAGTATACTTATTGTTATCCTCACGACTTAATCTTCATGTATTCTAATTAGAACGAACCTACTATTGGGTCTCTGGATTTGCCATCTGCGACTCCACCCACGATGATGTCTTTGTAGAGAGGTCTCCACAAAGCATCATCCTTACCTTCACACTCCTTGTCAACAATTTGGAATTCATGTTCACCCTTAGCTAATGTCAACTCTTTAGCCTTTTCAGCGGGTTTAGGAGGTGTTATAGGAGGTTTTAATTTCTTGCCACTCTCCATCAACCGTTGCATGTTAATGTCCATAGAAAATAAATCCACAATAGAAATATTATCAACAAAATCACGCATGACACAAGTGTCATCAACATCATCATCAAAATCAAAGCTCAAAACATGCTTTCTCTCATCAATCTCATCAATACTCTCATCATCATCAATATTGCAAGATTCATCACATTGAACAAATTCATTACATAAGCTCACACCATTGCATGAAAGGGAAGAAGTAGAGGATTCATGCTTAGATTTATAATGTCAAAGCTGACTTTATTAATGTCATCCTCTAGGGTTAATGTTCCCAATGAACATTTTTTTAGTCCTTGATGTTTACAACAAATGGTCGCTCCAGTAAAATTAGGGGTGCACCTTCATCGTGAATCACATCAAAGACATAAAAGTTCGTCAAAAACAAAAGATTTCCCACTCTAACCATAATATCCCTAACTAGTTGGACTATCACCTTAGTGTCCCTAAGTTCAGCTATATCAAGGGTCTCAAATAGGCCATAAGGGATAACATTGATAGAACCTCATATGGCAATCATAGAGTTTTTAATCAACTTACCACCTAGAGAAATAGGGATTGAAAACCTATCGGGGTCATCTCACCTTTTCAGAATATTCTTATGAGCTAAAGTGGAAACTCCTCCTATTTCCAATTGTCTTATTTTTCTTATAGGCTTAGTCTTTCTCCTAGTGAAATATTTTTTCAAAATTTTTGCATTCGATGGTATTTGTTTAATTGCGTATAGAAGTGGAATACTAGCCTCAAGCTTATTGAAGATTTGGAAGATTCGACCTTCGTTGGACGACACCTATGGCCTTCCCCATATAGCACTAGATAACGGCGGCAAAAAGGTGGCCTTTGCCTCAGTGGTAAGGAGCTCTTGTGGGGGCTTCTCCTCAACTACTACTTCCTCTTCTCCAAAACTGGCCTTGTTTTTTCCCACAAATTTGTCATCTTCTTGCATAACCTCTTTCTCAGTTCCGTGAACCTCCTTCCCAATTCTCAACTTTAGTGCAATCACATTGCGTGAATTCACCTCGGGTTGGGATAGTAGTTTACCAGAGTCTATTGCCTCGAGCTGGCTCACTAGGAGGTCATCACCGTACCTCTCAAATGTACTATTCTTAAGCCCTAAAGTTTTCTTAACTACAATTAAGTAGATAATGGCAAGTCGGGGTCGTCCACGGAGACAAGGAATAAGCATTTGCTCATATAATGGTAAACACTACACTAGATATAAATATATACATACATATAAAATCTTGTAAAGAGGGGGGGGGGGTTAGGGTTGGGTTTTCTATGTTATCAATTTAAAAACAAGTTAAACTAGCAAACCAAGTAAATCTACTAAATAATCAACAATTACTAAGAAGAGTTTAAACACGAATTACGGGATCTTGGGTGCAATTGAGATATACTTCCAAGCCTCTTATCTATCATTGAACTTATAACCTATTCAACACTTTCACTACTTTTTGTGAAGATAAATCTTCAACCCTTGTTTGATAGTAGTTTACAAGAGTAAATTCAACATCTCTTGCTAAACCTCACTAATGACCCCTTTAGTCGTTCAACGCCTAAAGGTATCCCATTAATGGCATTACGCTCAAAGAACC
>JAULKM010079489.1:0-11651 GCA_032355605.1 Rubia tinctorum
TACCCTTAATTAGTGGTAATCTTAATTAAATCAGGATAATTTTTAGAGCAAATAACTTCGGTGACCCCCTGCTATCACCATCGCCCACCTTTGACCCTTTATCTTTTAAAAAAACACTTTTGGCCCTCAACTTACAAAACAGCTCAGTTTTAGCACTTCCAGTAGTAGTCAATTTCAACATGTTAGGGAACATCAAGTATATATATGAAAGAGACCTTTCAGAGGCTTTGAGACTCGAACCTAAAGCTGAACCCAACCAAATGTGTAATCGGAATGGGAGATGGAAAGTTACTAGGATTCATGGTCTCTGAAAGGGGAATCGATGTAAACCCTGAGAAGGTCGAAGCCCTAATGAACATGAAGCCCACTTGAATAGTGAATGACGTTTAAAGGTTCACTGGATAGCTGGCCGAGTAGCCGCGCTCAACCACTTCCTCTCTAAAGGTGTCAAGAAACACCTACCATTCTTTGATGTGCTTCGAAAAGCCAAGACGTTCGAATGGACAGAGGAGTGCGAGCAAGCTTTCTGGGACTTAAAAGAACACTTGCGAAGTTTACCCACTTTGATGAAGCCGGAGAAGGGGAGAGATTTGTACCTGTACATCTCAGCCTCCCCCTTAGCAATAACTGCAGTTTTGGTAAAGGAGAAAGAAAGAGCATAACACCCTATCTACTTCGTAAGTAGGGCCTTACATGGGCTAGAAACTCGGTATACCGCACTTGAAAAGTTAATATTGGCCCTAGTGCATGCGGTAAGGCTGCTCCGACCATACTTTCAAAGCCTAAGATTATCCTGCATACCAGTCATCCGATCAGACGGGTGCTCCTCAAGCCCGAGGCTTCGAGTCGAATGATGAAATGAGTGATCGAATTGGGTGAGCACGACATCTAGTTCCGATCAAGAACGGCTATTAAGGGCCAAGCCTTAGCAGATTTCATTGTGGAAACCACAAAAGTAATTGAAGTTGGTGTGGAAAAAGAGTTCGAGGGAACATGGCAACTCTATGTCGATGGGTCATCACCTTCGGGGGGGAGCAGAGCTGGCATAATGCTCATAAGACCTGAAGGAAAAGACTATCCTACGCACTACACTTTGGCTTCAAGGCTACAAACAATGAGGCAAATTATGAAGCATTTATCACGGGGCTTCGACTAGCAAAAGTGTTGGGGGTCCGAAACTTGGAAGTTTTTGGGATTCCCAAATTGGGGTCCAACAAGTCAATGGGGGGAATATGGGGTTAGGGAAAGAAGCTTGTTATGCTACTTGGAGGTAGTGAAGCCCCTCCTCAAACAGTTCCATTACTACACTCTAACACAAGTCCCTCGAGAAAAGAACCACAAGGCCGAAACCTTAAGTAAACCGGTCTCATCGGACCTGGACATGCGGTCCCAAAGGCACTTTATGGTGGAAACACTAAGCAAGCATAGCTTCGAAGAAGAAACGATAGTGATGATGGTGGAGGAGGATAACTCGTGGATACCGCCAATTTTGAGCTACATTCGAGATGGTACCCTCCCTTAAGGTGCCATCGAAGCAAGGAAAATCAGACTGAACGCTTCTATGTATGTGATCCACGAGGATGTGATCTATCGACAGGGCCATCTGCAACCACTCCTTCGATGTGTAGCCCCCATGAAGCTGACAACCTGATCCGCGAGACTCGCGAGAGAGTATGCGGAAGCCACCAGGAGGCTCGATTGGTAGCCGAGAAACTCTTTCTAGCAGGATACTACAAGCCTAAGATGTTCAACAATGTCAACGGGAATATCCAAGCTTTCCATTAGTGTTAGAGGCACACGCTGATCACTCATCTTCCCTAGGAAGAAATGATGAACATAAATAGCTCCTGGCCATTCGACAAATGGAGAATCGATCTGGTAGGCCCCTTCCTAGAAGCTCCAGGCCACTTACGATACTTGATTATGGACGTGGATTACTTCACGAAGTGGGCCCTTAATCGGCATGAAAGGGAAAACAGTGATTGGCTTCTGCTGGAAGAACAACAACCACCGTTTTGGGATCCCTCAAACCATTATAACTGACAATGGCACCCAGTTTGTCAGTGATCCATTTAGAAGCTGGTGAAAAGAATTCAAGATTCGTCAAAAGGTCACCAATGTATATCAGCCCTAAGCCAATGGGCAGGTGGAGGTCACGAACCAGACCATTTTCAATGGCATCAAGGCGAGGCTCGAAGGGGCAGGAGGGAATTGGATCAACAAACTGCCTAGCGTGCTCTGGTCGTACCGAACGACAAAATCTTCTACCACGAGAAAAGCTATGTATAGCCTAGTCTACGAATCGGAGTCCGTAATCCCAGCTGAGATTAGGCTGCCAACCTTCAGAAGGTTTGCCATCAGCAGTGAAAACCAAGAGGTCAACGACGAGAAGCGTCGGGTGGTCCTGGATCTCCTCGAAGAAAAGAGGGAAAGGGTGTCCCTCCATAAAGCAAAGGGGAAGGAAATGATCAAATAGTATCATGACTAGAGGGTCTAAAAAATCCAGTTCTCCCCGAGAGACCTCGTGATTAGGAAGAATGAAAAAACCCGAAAGGAGCCTGAAGGAAAACTGGCTTCGAACTAGGAAGGACCCTACAAGCCAAAGATTATAAGCTCAATGGCTATTTTCGTAGATGGTAAAGGTGCTTTGGTGCTCGTTTGTGTCCTCCTCGAGCTTATCTCTCTCTTGATAGGTAACTAAACAAAGGTTCTCAGTTTCTTTAATTGTCCACTCCAAGCACTCCGCTCGAGCTTAAAGCTCTTGGCTCAGTTGTTTCCAGCTCTCAAGTTCGGCAGTGGCTTGTCGAACGAGCCCACGAAGCGAGTTGACATTTCCCAAATGTTTTTCAGCTTCCCGACGGTAATGTTTGGCTACCTCTTGAGAGCAAAAATAAGACGCTCATCCGGAGACCTTAGCGGCAACGTGACACTCCTGGATTGAATTGAACCCCTTATCTGTGGTGATTTCAGCGAGAAGTTCGCTATGCCGCTTGAAAAGGATCCTATAGTCATCGATTAAACCATAAACGACTAAGGTCGTCAAGGAGGCCCTTCTGCACCTCATGGCGACCGCTCCGCCATAGATCGAGCTCCTCATATGTGGCTCAAAACTCATCCTCAAGGCAGAGTGCTCGACACTAATACTGCTCGACAACTATGCGATGGTCCCACATCCAATCTTCAATTTCATGGTACCATTTCTTCATCACTTGGAAAAAGAATCGAAGATTGAGCCCCTTCGAGTGGGGGAGGGGTGCAGTAAGGCACCAGAGCTAGGCTCTACAAGATGGAGAAAATTAAAAACGCATAAGGGAAATAATTTTCATTGATAGTAAAATAGGGAATACAAAGGATAAATCTCGAAGGTAAGAATTCCTATGAGAGGTGTTCATACATTATTGTTATTCCCTATGCTACGATTGACAACAGGGGTGCTCGAGGGAGTTGGCTTGCGCTTGGCCTTGGGTCGAAGTCTAGGGTCCAGCAACTTCCACTCTTCGTCCTCATCCACCTCGATGCCACTGATCTCCTAGGCAGTGAAAAAAAGGATCGAAACCTTCAGGTGCTCGATTAGGGAAAATTTGACACCCTCGTCCTGGATGAACTTCCACCAGAGATGGTCGAGTTGGGAGGGGTGGAAATTATTCTTGTGCACATTTACCATAGTAGCGTATTCAGCTAAAAGGTCTCTGCCGATGGTCGTGGCAAGAAGGTTCCGAGCAACCCCCATGCAAGTCTCAGACAAGGACCTGAAGAAGCGTTTGAACCCCTGTATTTTCATCAGTCTATTGGTGTAGGTTTCGAGCACAGAGGTTTGCCGTTCGGCTGAGCAAAGCCCTTCAAGCCAAAATTTTTGGCTGGTCAGAGACTTAACAGACTCATCTTCCTTCAACAGCTTCTCCCAAAGCTCCTTTACCTCCGCCTCGCAATCGGAAGCAGCCTTCTCGGGCTTCTCTTGAAGCTCCTTCACTTCCGCCTCGTGACTGGAGGCAATGCTCTTGAGGGTCTCTTGAAGCTCCCTCATCTAACTTCGAGCTCCTGGGTGCGACTGGAGGCAACCTTAGCATCCTTGGCCTGGCTAGCCTTGGCCAGGAACTCTCGAAGGATAGAGTTCATGGCCCCCATGACAGAAACCACCCCGGGGATCGCGACAAGTGAGGGAACGAAGAAACCCAGAGATACGAGACTACCATTCCCTGTATCATCCCCAAAATCAACGTTGGGCTCGGAGAAGGTTTGATCGTTGGTCTTCTTCCTTAGGAGGGGAGGGGCTAGGAGATACCGATCCCTCGCGACCCCTCTTGGCACCAATCTCAGATTCGTTGGTCTTAGGAAGAGATTGATGCGAGAGAGAGGAGGTCTTGGCGCGATCTTCTGTGGGAGACGGAAGAACCATCTCCTTCTCCTTCTCAAACTCAACTAGGTCGTTGCTAAAACCCACTGAAACGAACAGAAAGAAGGGTAAGAAAAATGAGCATAAAATTGCGACGAAAAGTAAACACAAATATCAAACTGTCGCAAACACCTTCGACGGGATGGGGAGGGGGGCCTTCGAGGAGGCATATGCCTCCTCGGTAACATGTTGGGTTTTGACGGTAAAGGGCTCAATCTCTCGTGCGCAGTGAGCTTCAAAGAGATACCACCTTTCATTTTTTGGATTTTTGGAAGCCCTTTCCTCTGCATTTGAAAGAGCCTTCCTCTTCTCCCTCGCCTCCTTTCTTCTTCTTTTTGGAGGAGGGACGCTCGAAGAGTCAGCAGGGGGAGGCGACTTTATCAAAACGGGGGATTGTTCAAATACCCACTTCTCATATACCTCTGAGGGCCAAGTGTAGCCAGATACTTGCTTCCTGTAAGTAGCCAGAACGTCTAAGGACTCCGTCAAGAGTTTGTCCCCATCTGCCTTCAACCCCTCGGGAACGGAATACATAGCAGCGTTCTCAAACTTGGGCTTCGAATTCCATCGAGGGACCCAGTAACACTCGGTCTCGCATTCGAAAGTGTAGATAGGAGGTTTGTGTCATTCCTTGCAATTGGAGGAGATCTTGATGGGGTGATTCGATGATCTGTTTCTAAGGGTGAGAATACGCTTGATCTCTGTACCCCCTTGCATTACGTTCTTGCTCTGAGACAAATAGTAGAGTGATCGAAAGAGCTCATACGAAGGAGTGATCTGCATATTATGGCACTAGGTATGACACCAGGATGTAGGTTATGAAGTTTGAATGGATCTGAGCTACGTTGACTTAATGCTCTTCGAGAAACCGAGAGGATGGGGGGAAGCGGAAAATAGAACCCAAATTTTAGATGCCGCTCGTGGACGGCGCATCTTCCGGGTCAAGGTCTTCGAGGAGTTTCGTCATCTTGAAGAACCTCTAGCCCGAGGTCCGCAGGAATCTTGACCGCGGAAGGGAGCTTAACTAGCAGGTTGGAGATCTCCTGGAGAATTCACTGGGGACTCTTCGTAACAGGGGTACGAATCTCCCCCACCCTCCTCATCCTTCTCAAGTATTACCTCCCTCGGAACCCTCTCCTTCGGTGCCACCCACTTTCGGAGATAACCCCTATGTAGCGGCGAACATCGAGCTGAAATGTCTCTATCTTCCCCCAAGAAGAGCTCGGACCAACGGTGGAAGAAGGAATGGCGCCGGAAGTTTCCAAGAGGAACTATCCCCTTTACGGCGGTGGAAGTAGCCGGAAAATACCTCATAATTCCCCCCTTAAACCCTGATGGCGTTAGCGACATTTCTAAAGAGAGAAAGAAAGAGGGAAATAGAGGGAGAAGGGGGGACTTACTGGTGATTTGGCCGGAGTTCTGATGGGAGTTCTCTGGAAGTATGGCGAGGCGCTCTAAGGAAGAACAAAAGCCTTGGAGGAATTTAAAGGAATTTGGGAAAAAATTATTAACGTCCTTTGAAGGCGACTTACATAGAAAGACAGAGAAAGGTAATAATTACCTCGGGCCGTCAGAAATTAAGTAAGGACATAGAATAATGGGTTCTCGTGAGCGAAAGATTCCCCGCATTAATAGGGAATGATAAGCGCGTGGAATCCAAAATGGATGCCACTCACCCAGAGAGGTAGGTGGGCGTCACGCGCTCCGCACCTTTACCACTTCTCTTACTCAAGCCCTCTCAGAAATATGAGATCGAGACCTCCCTACGCCACAGTATTGAGGCCGGCAACTTCGGGCAAAATGACGGGTTTGAAGATTGAACCCTTAACCACCAGGCCTTAGTTAAAATAAGAAAGCTAAGGGATGAACCCTCAACGAATAAATCAATTTGAGGGTTATACCCTAAATTGACTCAAAGGCCGAACCCTTGACCATGAAGGGGCTCGAAGATCACATCCTTTAGCCTAAGATGAGTTCGAAGGTCGAACCCTTAAACCATCAAGGGGCTTGAAGGTCACATCTTGTAGCCTAACTTGAATTTGAATAAACCAATTCGAGGGCCGAACCCTAAACCGACTAGAAGGTCGAATCAATAACCCATCGGGGGGACTCGAAGGTTGTACCAGGTAGCCTAGGATGAATTCGAGGGACGAATCCTCAGCTTTCTATGGGCTTATTGATAGTGTGCTATTAATACTAGGCCCAATTGCCTTATTTAGCCGGCCCAAGTTCAATAAATTACCCTCAAACTTATATCTTTTGGGTAATAACCATTGGGCCAGCTCAGGTAAAAACCCTAGTACTTGCTCCACAAGAAAACAAAACAGTTGTCCCATCTACCGACCTATATAACGAAGAGAGGTAACACTATAAACTCAACGGTTCATTCCTAATCTAAAGGGAATTGTCTGACCTTGGCATCAGAGCATTTTCCCCCGGACAACTCCGGAGGCTTTGTTTTGCAGATTCCGGCCAGGCTAGCGAGAGACTTATCGGCGGCGGTTCGGTGGCGCATCATTGAGCTCATTATTTTCTCAAAATATCGTTATTTTTCCCAATTATTCTCTGCCACATCAGCTTGCATAAAATATCGAGCCAAAAGTGTGTGACAATTATTCTGGGACGGAGGAAGTATAAACAATAATATTATCATATGTGATATTGTTGGATTCGCCATAACGGGTAGTTTCTAAATATTAACTTTTTATAAGTCATTATTATACATAGATATATCATCGGTCAAATATGCTTCTTAATAACCGTGAAAAATATTTTATAAAATTTGATCAGGGACAGATGGAATATGCAAGTCATGGGTTGAATGAAAAGCACGCCCTAAATATATTAGCATAATATACCATTGCTACATTCCAAATCCCAAATACAGACATGGTGGTAACGAAGGTGGACAAATATATGTCAAGATTCGTATGGGCGGGTGACCCCAGAATGGAGTTAGAGATCATGGAAGCTACTAAGGCCCTTGAAGTGGATGGGAATTGGGGATGTGGTAGACGATATAAATGAATCAGGCAATGCTGGGAAAACAGCCACGATCACTGCCTATGAACAAAGAATCCTTTTTCTCTAAATTCTTTTTGGCCAAGTATTGTAAGCGTCAAGGGTTGCTGAAAACAAGAGCAAAAAGGGGAGACTCGTGGAGAGAGAGAGAGAGAAATATTGTGGGGATTGAAGCTGATCAAACGATATTCAAGCAAATTGGATCCCAAATCAAATTAACCCAACACGGTTTAATGACGACATTCTACCAAGGCTCGAGTTTAAAGTCAGCAATCTAATCGACAACAACTAAATATGGAGGATGCCGCTCCTGCAAACCATCTTCCAAAAGGAAGCAGTCCAAGGGATCATACGAATCCATATCCCACAATAATGTTTTGATGTAATTATTAAGAATGAGAAAAGTAAGAAGTGGGCGCAAATACACGATTTAATCAGAATATCACATGGCTTTGGGACAACAAGCTGAAGACACAACCATCATCATCCACCAATAACGCTGGCGGGCAAGGATATATTCAAGCGTAGAATGAAACTGTGGCATTGTAACATTCCAAATTTCCAAAAGAAGTTCCTAGTCTGGATATTGTTACAAGAACTTAACCCCCACAAACCCAAATCTCTAGAGAAACGGTATGAATATCTCTAAAAATTGTCAGTTATGCTTTCATGCATGATGAATTAGTGGGACATATGATCTTCGAATGCAGCTTCACGAAAAGAGGGAGGCAAAGTTGCAAGTTAGGATTCAATTTCAATAACGGGGCGCCATAAACACTAGGGGACTGGTTTGCAGAAGGAGGATAAGGAACTCGCTTGCTTAGCAATATAGGCTATCTGGTGCGCAAAGTGACAGTTGACCGGGTGCCGACAACATTAGAACGAGCTATGGAGACAATCTAGGTACTCACCGCAAGGGCACCATATGTATCACAGAGACAGACCAGCATACAAAACTCGGAAGCGAACAGCTTAACAACTCCAACATCAAGTGAACAAGGCTCATATGAAGAAAGCGACAAGGTGGGGGACATACATACAACTCAATTGGCAAACAAAAGGGGAGAATGGTGACAAATTATACCAGAGATGAACAAAACTGAAGACAGATGCAACGTTATGTTCAAAGACCGAGAATGCAGTTGCGGCATGGTGTGCAAACATAGAAGGTACCACAGTTAAGTGACAAGGCTCAAAAACCATACAAACCCTGTCGGTGGTCCAGGCAGAACTATTGGAATCCTCTATGCAATGGAGCAAGCAACGGGAGAGTCACACATATAGTAATTAGAATGGACCAACAACATACTACCCTACGTTTAGAAGTCTCTGGCTTACATCAGGTGTATTGTCTAAAAATCCAAATTCTAGTCATGGTTTCAATAGGTTTATTATTACTGAAATAAATAGACCTCCAGAGAATGAAATACATGTGTTAGCATGCAATACCTTCAGTTGTAATAATTTTCCAGCAAGATAATGAGAATTAAACTCCATACTTTCCACACAAAAAAACCTATTCAATTTTCACTTCCTTGTTCTGGAAGTATTTGTTCACTTTTCTCGCTAACTTTTCTAAATTGTATAAAAAGTATTTGAAACATAAAAATATGTACTACATATTGTAAAATGTATATGGACAATGTAGATAGGGATTATAGAGCCAAACAGAGAAAGGGAAAAAAGACAGAAAGAACAAATTTAATTATTTCAATTAAGGGATAAATAAGGGTAAATCATCAAAACTGGACTCCATCACTGTCATAATAGCAATAATAATGGATAGTTATTATAAACTAAATGCATCCAAATGATAAAAAATAAAAAAATTTATTTACTTAAAATAAAACGACTATACATGTATTAGTAATGTGGATGTCAGATAGACGGAGGTGGCAGATTGAGTGGCAGCGGGTGGGTGCCTTCATCGGAGGAATGAGCGACAAACTATTAGACTACATGAACAAGGGCAGAGCCGCAACAACTCTTAAGACTTCATATGAATCATACTAGCAATCACCTTATCCGCTAAAATGCACTATAAAAACTCTTTTAATCACAAACAGAACCAGCTCGATACCTGGCGCATAGTCGAGCGAAAGTGAGGGTGTGTAGCCCGTACTTAATATGAGAAGAATTTGTTCATCAGGTCTTCCACTTTCTTTTGCATCATGTAATTGTAGTAGCACTGGCCGCGATCAATGCATGTACAGTAGAGGTACTCTCCATCTGTTTTCCCTCAAACGGCCACCCGTATGATATATAATGAAGATAGAGTGAGCAGAAAAATCTCATTGCAGAGAAATAATTATGATAAAGTGATATAGTTAGAATCTCCGGAATGTTAAACTGACAGCAGGTAACTTTAAGGCTGAATCTAGGCATCGTCAAGCCGATTCCTGTATTACCTCTGGTACCACAATGGTCTTCAAGTATTGAGCGATTCCATCAGTTGAAATAGAGAGGCAGCCTCCGACTAGGTACATCAACAGGGCACCGAATCTCAGAATTGCTGGCTGGATAGGATAAGATAGGTGATGGTTATGCTACAATAACATGGTCACTTTTCCAAAACCTTGGCCAAGAAAACAAGGAGCATCAACCTGCAGAAACAGTGTGATCTTTAACATCTTATGGACTTCATGGGTAGTCTCTAAGTATCATAAAAAGACGGTCTCTACCAAGTCATGGTAGCATAAGTAGTGAAGGCCAAAAAAAGTTTTAAAATCCTCACCTCTGGATCACAAAGTTGCAAGTTTCAAAAGCAAACATCATATACTACCCTTAAAGGGGCACATAAGCAGGCAATTTTACCAGATTTTGTTTTGTAATGTACACCTCGTAGAGTCCCTCCTTCTTCGAGAAGAGAAGTCCCTGTTACTTGCACCAAAGGGACGTTGTTTGACTGTAAATTAAAATACCGACCATACAAGTAGTTAAGAGAAATACAACAACAAATAATGTCAAAAACAGAAGTTCCATATTTTCTTTTGTAACTAGTCACAAGACCTGAACTCTAGAACATGGTTCACCAATTTTTTTCTTCAAATAATTTTTTAAATCAACAATTTCAAATCTTTATCAGAAAAGAAAACTCAATTCCAAGATCATTTACTCTCATATAAAACAAAAAGAAACTTCAACTTATATAAGCAAATTGCAACAATTGTATTAATGGAGCACAGTGATCACCAAAGCATAACAAAGGAGAGCAGTACATAGGTAGAGATGCAGCTTTCTCCCAAATGCGTTGTTATGAATGAACTGCGCGTTGTATAAGCTTCTTCCTGCTACTTAGTTGAGAAAGGGGAAAATAAAATTGATAGTTATGTAACAACTGAGAAAATATATGTGCAGCACCGATTCAATTACATTTGAACCGACAGCAAGCATTACAAAATGTATAATAGCTTGAGCATAATAAACCAAACCTCAAACACCTAGTGTGCGATGAGGAATGAATATAGTTTACTAATCATTTGGGTTCTTAGGACTTAATTTTCCAATCCCTGACTTCAAAAATAACGGAGATGATCTGTAAATTTACATATTACTAACTAATTAAAGGGCCTAATTGGGGAGCTGCAAAGTGAAGCTAGGTTAATTTTGTTAGTTTGTTCATCATTGGGTTCTGCAAAATCACACTTATGCTACAGAAGAATAAAGCTTCAAAAAAGGACCAGCATAGCTTTAATATAAAAAACGTTTGAATATGTATTGACCATATGAAATTAACAAAGTGGACGCTTGAATTGCTTTATGGGGTTGCTGGTCAATCTGTTCAATCAAAAATATGGATGTTCACGAGAGCCCACACACAGAAAAAGGAAAAGCATGTACTGACATAAAAAGAACGGAAAAGGCAGAAGGTATGCAAAGAAAACTAAATACTTGGACATTGATAACATAGAAATACACATTTGCACTTTGCCACTACATTAACAGCATACAAGAAGGGACAGGAGTACCAAGTTAGCCAATGGTCATCTGAATCTGAAAGCTCTGAAAACAGAATCTCTTCCAAGTTCAACCTAAAATGGAACTTAAGAATAATAGACTTTCTTGGTAATGTTTCCATTAATAATTCTATATAGTGCCGCCCAAGTATATCAGGAGACCTTAGTACATTCATTACTTTGAGCTAACTAAGAAGTATTATAGCAAAATTATAAGACAAAGGACATGTTTGACAAACGGTTGTTAGTTGCTGAAAAATGGGTTTTAGTTGTTGCTTGTT
>JAULKM010079500.1:0-11649 GCA_032355605.1 Rubia tinctorum
AAAATAGAGTCTTCAAAGCATAAAAGTACACCAAAATGAGTACAAAAGGATCCCAAAATCACGGTATAAAATGGACGTATCAGTTACCCTATAATCAATTTCTCCACAATACATGTTTTTTGTTATTCTTGGCTAAATAAAAAATATATTAAATGGATGAATTTTCCTGGGAAATGTTTTAAAGAGCTAGTAAATGTTCTAGAGTAATTTAGAGTTAGTTAGTTGGAAGTAAGAAAGGGAAATTAGAAAAGATTAACAAATATGTTCGTGTGCATGATTATTGATAAATACTATGTTAGAGACTTGGAAACTATAATGGGCGTGTATAGGGTATCATCACGTTTGAGCATATTTCAATTTGGAGTTATGAGTAAAGTTTTTACTTTTGCATTTAGGTTCCTCCAAGAAAGTTAGAGTTGTCGAATCACGAAATTGGCAACACCAAAATACAATTAAATAATATAAAATTGTGAATTTTCAATTTGGTCATGTATGAGTGAACAAAAGGGCCTCGAAATTCAACATTGATTACTTCTACACAGTTTTTAAAATTACACTGTGGCCCAAAATTGTGTTATCCTATTATCCATTGCTAAAAAATACATGATTTTTGTTATTTATGCCTAAGTCAAGTAAGGGTTTATATATTTAGTGTTCATACATGGAAAGTCAAGTAAGGGTAGCCGTTCCTTAATTAAAGTCAACATAGTTATTAGTGTTTATATGTAGAAAGTGAAGTAAAGGTTGAACGTTTATTAGTTAAAGTCAAACATTTTTATTCGTATTTATGTATATACTAAGTCAACTAAGGGTTGGACGTGTATTAGTTTTAAAAAAATGATGCTAGAGAGGGGTCTTTGTGGAAGTGTAACATAGTTATTAATGTTTATATATACAAAGTCAAGTAAGGTTGGCCGTTCATTAGTAAAAATGATTCATTTATATTCTTGTTTATACATAGTATGTTAAGTAAGGGGTGACCGTTGATTAGTTAAAATAACCTTAGCTATTAGTATTTACATGTAGAAAGTCGAATAAGGTTTGACCGTTAATTAGTTAAAGTCAAACATTTTTATTTGTATTTATATATACTAAATCAATTAAGGGTTGAATGTTAATTTGGTAATGTCAAGTATTTTTATTCTTATTTATACTAGGCCAATAAAGGTTGATCGTTGATTAATTTAAGTCAGCCTATTTATAGTTAAAGTCAACAAAAGAAGTGAACGATTTTGAAAGTCAAGAAAAACAATAATTTAGTTTAGAGCGGCGGCGTGCAGTTGCGCCCATCTCATAAACTTTTTGGCAAAAGTTTTAAAACATTTGGCAGTTGTTTTTGAAATTTTATCGGGAAGAATCAATTTTTAAAAATTTTAACAACACTTAAAATTTTTAAATTTTTTTAGCTTAGAGCGACTACGCATAATTGCGCCCAGCCCATGAAAATTTTCAGAAAAATTTCAAATTCTTGATGAATTTTTTGAAATTTTCTTCAATTTTTTTGTGGGAAGATTGAATTATTTGGTGGAAAATTAATTTTTTATAAATTTTTTGCTAAGAGTGGTTGCATGCGGCTTCAACCAACCCATGAAATTTTTCAAAAAATTTTAATTTTTTTTGAATTTTTAAATTTCTGGCAGGAAGATTGAATTTTTGAAAAATTTTAACACTGGATTTGGCAACCGGTTTTTTAAAACCGGTGTTAAATTAATTGCTTTGATTTAAACCAGTGCTTTTTAAAACCGTTTGTTGACTGCTTTGAATTAATTTACACCGGGTTTTTTAAAAAATGGTGCCAACACTGGTTTTTTAACACCGTTTTTTTGAAAACGGTGTTAATTTAAAAAAAAACTGGTGCTAATTTCATTTGGGCACCAGTTTTCAAAATCCGATGCTAAAAAACCAGTGCCAGAGGGGGATCTCTGTTGTATTGTTTTGGTTCCATGTCCTACAATGTCCACTCAGATATTTAAACAAACACATTCCATGCATGAAAAAAACCTATAGAATACTAGTTTTGATGAACATAAAAAAACGTTCAATAGGAGCTAATAAAATCCAAGACATAGATATATGCTGGTATTTTAACATTAACGCTACGTACATGATTGCAACATCGAACAAAGTAGTAATTGGAGAGCTAAGTAAACCAACATTTTCCCAAAACCATAAGGTTTATGATAAATAAACTTTGTAAAATGAAGAGAAATTTTTGAAAGTGAACTCAACTTATTCCTTTACAGAGCTTGGGAGTATGAACCGATGAGGAAGATAGGTTAGATTTCCTCTCCAAGAATTTGAAATGGAAGACCAAGATAGGGAAAGATTGGCGACTGACCCATATGTATTTCCAACATAAAATCATTAGCACCGGTACGAAGCTCGTTTACTGGTGCTTGAAATGAACTAAGCAGCTGTCCGAGATTGCTTTGAATTAATTTTTTGTAAATGTCTCCCAGCCCGAGAGCAAACTTTTAAAAAATTCTAAGTGTAAAGCACCAATACTGAAACCGAAGCCAAAAACAACAAAACCAGTGCTAATACAGCCACAAAGCAGTTGCTTTAGGCTGCTTACTGGCAATTTTTTTTATTCCTTTCGAACCAGAGAAACATTTACAGAAATATATTCTAAGAACACAGCACCGGTATGACCACCGGTGCTGGAAATATTACCACAGGTGCCAAGAAAGTAACAAAACAGCTGCCCATCCTTTTCCCAACTCGAGGGCTAAGTCAAATAATTTATTGTAAGTACACAACACCGGTCTAAATATCAGTGCTTAGTAAACAAAAACCAGTTCCGTACATGAAACATAGCACATAATTGTTTTTCAGCACCTAAAAAAACCCGCCAACGTGAATATTTTCATCATGGTTTTGTGTTTTTTCCAAAACCAATGTTGAGCACACAAAATAAATTGTTCTCCTCCTTTTTGGGCCCAATTTTCCAGGCACCAATTTTATGCACTCTGGTGCTACTATTTGACATAAGCACCAGCCACCTGCTTCGTACCGGTGTTATAACTTTTTTCCCTTTTTTATAGCACCAAAATACGGTTGAGCACATGGAACCCTATTCCAGCATCGGTCCCTTACACCCTCTTCGTTAGTACCGGTGCTACTTCATATGTATGGCATCCATTTTTAGCACCAGTTACAATATTCTGGTGCTAATAATCACCGACAACACCGGTTAGCAAAAACATTATCATAATACTAGTGCCTTACATATATTTAGCACCGGAACTTTTTCCCCCCAAGAAAAGTACATGTGCCTTTTCCAGTAGTGTTTACATATGTTACACTATAAATAGTATTTATTATAGTGATCAGAACAGAGTTTCTATATGTTGTAATTCTTGGTAACTTCCAGTAGACTTTGCATAAATCACATTAGAACATGAATATCTTACATTATAAACTATATTCACTATTTGATACTGGAGCATATTTTCCAAATTTAAATGAAATAAATGCCAGTGAAAATCTTACCGACGTAAAAGAAAAAAATCTGAAAGCCATACATGCTTTGTATAAGAAGCATGCAAATGCTATTAGTTTCAGCTAAAGAAAGACTGTCAACATCTAAACAGCAAAAGGCAAATTCGCGAAAGGTTTACAAGTGCTCTTTTGGAGGATAACAGAAAAGATTAAAACCCAGCATTATCAACCATGTTCCTTGTGCGGATAATGAAAGTTATTCTGCTAAAAAAATAAATAAATAAAAAGAGGAAGAGAAAGAGAAAGAGAAGGAGAAAGGATCTGATTACAAAAATAGGATGTCTAGCTGTAATTAGAGTCAAGCTCGATCATGATTATTACATTGTGGCTCAACACATCACCGTACACAACCATGAGTTAATAAGACCACCCTGGAAATATCTCAGTAGGAGTAAATGAACGATTACAGAAGACAAAGGAAAGACCATTACATCAATGGAACAAGGAGGTTTAAAACCTACTCTAGGATATAAATACATGGCTTTTGAAGCTAGAGGAGAAGAAAATCTAGGGCATACGATGAAAGACCACCTCAAATTTGTGAGTTGACTTCGAATGAAAGAAATTAAAAGTGTAAATGCTCATAAAGTTGTTGATACAATCTTGGAAATAAATGACAAGGAAAATATTTCTTCTTCAACGTCAAATTCGACGAGGAGAAAAGACTATCAATAGTATTTTGGAGAGATTCAATGATGCTGGAGGACTACAAACTCTATGGGGATGTCACCATATTCGACACTATGTACAGATCAAACAAGTATAACTTGATTTGTGCGCGAATAGTTGGAATCAACAATCGCTAGAGCATAATAATGTTTGCTTGTGCTTTTATTGCAAATGAGTTGCCTGATACTTTTGTGTGACTCCTCAACACTTTCAAGAAATCAATGGAAGGAAAGGAACCTGTCACAATATTCACAGATCAAGATCCTGCAATGGGCAAAGCAATAAATGAGGTATTTTATGAAAATTTGTTACTTACAGATCTGAACACTGAATATGGTCTGTTAGAAACTGCAATTACTTTAAAAAACAGGTTCTTGAAAATGACGCAAATTCAGATTTTTTTTACTTACAAGCCTAAAACTAAATAGGGAATGTTAGATTTTTCACCCACTGGAGTACAGTTTGTATAACTTATGTAACATGACAAATTAGTTACATGTAAATTCATGTATTAATCAACTTCAGGTCCTCAAAAACACAAAACACAAGTTGTGCTTATGGCACCTAAAATAGAATGCAATACAATATTATTGGAAATTGAAGAAAGATTTATTGTTAAAAAATGCTTTAGACTATTGTATGAAGGGATGTGTTGATCCAGCTGAATTTGAAGAGAAATAGAGCTAAATGATTGCAAACTACAAGCTGGAAAATAGCACATGGTTTAAACGACTACATGACATTCGTGAGAAATGGAGCACAACATTCACCAAAGACATTGATCTCCGGGCATTCTATCATCACAAAGGAACGAACCAACCAGGCCCTATGCTTCATTGCAAACAAGACAACTACACTCACTCACGTCTTTGACCTCTTCAACCAAACAATCAAAAAGTGGAGGAGAGATGAAGTAGACAAGGAAAATACGTGTGCAAAAGCAAAGCCAAATTTTGAAAAGAAAAAAAGTAGGTATATTTACATTCAGAACATTTAATACTGATATGTATTAATTTGCCTAGAACCCAAAACTGATAACTTACAAAGTGCATTTGTTTCCTAACTACTGGGTCTGTACCGGTTTGGTTAAACATGTTGTAAATGTTAACACACTTGCATTGTACAAAGGATTCAAAAGGGAATTTTTTCTAGCAATGGAAGCTAAAGTCAAGGAAGTGTTCTCAGAACCATCATCAAGAAAATATGAAGTCAGCCTAAAACATGATGAATTTAAATATGAGATAGTCGAGTACAAAAATAAAGACTATCTAGTTGAATTACAATGCAAATGCAAATGCTTTAAAGTGTCAGGTATGTTGTGCTTTCACATTCTTAGAGTGTTGCACCTCAAATTTATCGTTGAAATCCCAGAGAAGTACATCCTCAAAAGATGGACAAAAATGGTCAAAACAGAAATATGGGACAAGGTTCTTGGCCAAGGAAAACAACAATAAGAAAACATCAGTGCTGCAGTTTCATGGAGGAATCATATGTCCAGTAAATGCTACAATATAGTTCTAAAATGCGAAGGAAACTCATAAGCTAGAAGAACCCTTGAAGAGATGTTTGAAACGTGTTCAGCAAGAATAGAAGAATTGTTGGATTCAAACACCAATGTCATTAAACAATCAGCCACAAGTAGTCAATGCAACTCCACCATAAAAGGTGCACCTAAGGTACTTGATCCACCCCAGGTGAAGACAGAAAGAAGAGGAAAAAGGATTAAGTCAGGCTCGGAAAAGAAAAAACCAAGGAAGAAAACTACTAAATTTGGTACAAAAACGCCACGTGTAAAGACACTTTAAAAGTAGTATATTTAAGGATACATGTTGCATTTATTTACCTATATATCGTATTTTTTTCCATTAACTTAAAATATTTCATTACACTGAATAACATACTGTATTTGTTGGCTTACAACTATCACTTACTAACTTAGAACTTGCATTTGTTTTGCTTTCCCGAAAACAAACATTTGTTAAGCGACTTGCATTATGTTTCACATAATTTTAGTAATACAAAATCATTAAATATATGTAGAATTAGTTGGCTTAAAAATATAATTTATTAACCGATCAATTGCATTTGTTTTCTTATATGCTCAACTAATCATAACAATTAAACACATGAAATAAGTAAAATGTAACTTGGTATTAATAATCATAAAAATAGTACTTCTTAACATTCAACATGCATTTGTCTTAAACAACCTTCATCCATAAAAAAAATCCTAAAAACAGAGTCTCAAAGTCACTTAAGTAGTATCAGCCATAAACAATCAGTCTCAACATAAGCTGATTACAAATCATCCAAAAAAAATTAAAAGACATCAACTTCAAAGATGCACATCATGAAGTCCTTCAATCCCAAGGGAGAATGAAGGAATTGAGGAACGGGTTTTCCTCAAGAATTCTTCAACAATCTTATCAACCAACTCACGTGTCGTTGGGTCTTCAATAATTTCTAGTGTGCTCTTGGCATACTCAGGATCTTTATTTGTGCATTCTTGTTGTGGTTGTGATTTTGGTTGTGGTTGTGGTTGCACGATGGGACTGGCATTTTCTCTCTCAAGATTTTGCACCAAAGCTTGAGTAATAATCTCATGTCTCATTTGAGAACAAGACAGGTCATGTGCACAGGCTGAGAGAAAAGCACAAAGGTCAGTCCAACAAACAATCAGAAATTGTTAATTTTTTTTGAACAACAAACTGCATTCGTTTAACTAATACCATCATAAGTTTTAAAACAACATGCACTAGTTTTAAATAAGTGTCAGGAAAAAATACAAAAAAGACTTACATTACTGGGAGCTTTATAAATTGCCTCATTTGTCATCACACCACTTGGAATGCGATACAAAATTATTCTTGGCTCTTGAGTAACGCCATCAAATGCAACGGTCGGAGTACAATGCCCCTCACGACCAACAATCTCTTCACGAATTTCCTCGGATTCCAGGCTGCTACTTTTCTCTTTCAGCCAGCCATCCTTGCTCAAAGGAAACCCACCCACAACCATAACTCCCTTATCATATCCCATCTTCTCAAGAAATTAAACCATCTTCAACAAAGATTTGTTTGACTAATGCATGTACAAGGCAATCTAGTAGGGTTAGGCTGACCTTTAAAGGGAAACCTATAAATGTATGCCAACAAAAATAAAAACACACAGCCACTAACAGAAGACAAATTTTTACTACCAGATTTAAACTACCAACACCCTCACACAGACGATCCAGCACTAAGCCACACCAATCAAGACTCTTAATAGTCCCAATATTCTTTAAATCACCTATAATTTGCATGTCAGCCATATTTCTCGTAGTCGGGGCAAAGAAAGTACACATCATATACATAACAAAGTACCTCTTAAACATAGCTCCACCATCACTCAGTTTAATAATCTCATCAAAAAAATTATGTAAATGATATTACCATATTTATCGGCACCTAACTCACCCTCCATCTACCCCTAATATCCACATCCTTAGAGACACCCCTCTCATTGTTCTTAACCAGCCCCATAACACATTTCAGAATCCTAGGAATTCAAAAAGTGCCATACACACCATCATGGGTAGTAATATACCTGAAGTCGAATACTTCTTGAACATACCCCATAGGATCAAACCTCTTCACCAGCCATAGCATGATTGCGATAGGGAGAGACGAAATTTCAAAGTGAAGAATCCCACCAAAACCTAATTCTTCAACATCTTTCTTCTGCTCAGGAGTCAGGGAACCAATGATGTATTTCAGGTTCAAAGGATAGCACGCACTATAGATATTCTTTGCAAACCTAAAAAAAAGTGAAAATATTAAGCATACACGCTTCAAAAGTTATTGATAAATTCAGGATACAAATACACTAATATATGCAAAACATAAGTTCAAATCTAATAAACAAAGATCAAATTTTAAACAGTAACCATTCATAGTATCAAGTACAACATGAATATTAACATATGCAGCATTTAAGAAAATAAATACAATTTCTAAGATAACACTGAAGAAAAACAGTTTTTTGGGGGAAAAACAGTTAGGTTGGCATTAGTAGCAAATGAACTATGCATATTAACATATGCAACATGTAAACAAATAAATACAACTTCTTATCAAAATGTAAGAAAATAAAACAAGACTGAAAGACTAAATTTTTTTGGGTCCCTCATATAGCATTTTTTACCATCTTTTGGTCTCCGAGAGCAAAATCACGCCCGTTCACTACCCCACAAATTCAAAATAAATTTTTTGGTTCCCAAACAATGATTTTGGTTGGTTTTCAGGTATGAATAAGGGTATTTTCATAATTTCACATATTAAAAAAAATGCCCGGCCATACCTCCATCTCCGATCATACATATCCACCGCCTCCTTTCCCTTTTTCCGGCCATACCTCCATCTCCGGTAATGGTGCCGCCATCCTCCACCGCCCTCACACTCTTGTGTTTGCAAGGTCTTCCTACAAAACCTTAGTTAATAGACACAATTTCCCCAGAAGTCGATGCTCCACCAACCACACTATCAGTTTTCCTCTTCACGCCAGATTTTTTACTACCTTCAACATCTGAATCCTTCTACTTTGCCTTCAGTTTCTCAATAGACTTAGCACCATCTTGCTTCTTTTTCATCTCAACTACTTTCTTTTCCTTCTTCTTCAACTCACCAACTACCGACTTCCCAACTACTTCCTTCCCGTTCTTCTTCGACTTCACAACGGGGAACTTCTACTTCAGACTTTGAAACAATGCCTTATTTTTCTTAGCAGGTGGGGACATTTTCTTCTTCTATCCTTCAAAATCAATAACCACAGGAGGTAAAACTTCTTCCCTAACAGATTCAATCTCATTACTTTTTAACATATTCAAATCACCAACACACTCCTCAAAAAATGCATTAACTTTAGCATCAATTTCTTCAGAAAAATCCTTCCCCTCAACACCTTCAGCACCCTCAACACTACCAACACCACTAGAACCACCTTCAACACCACCTGAGCCTACACCAACCACTTCAGCAGACCCTTCAACATCCCTAATAACATCACCATCAACTCTAACAACTTCACCACCAGCATTAAAATTTTCAATCTTTGAATCCAAAAAAAATGTTAACTTCCCCCACTGCCTCAGCTACCAAAGAACCCCTAGCCTCACCAACCACTGAACCCTCAACCTCACCAACCACTGAACCCCCAGCCTCATCAACACCAGTTGTCTCTCTAATCATTCAAACTAAATCACTCAACAAAGTGTCATAGTCAAAGTCTTGAAATTCTTGGGTTGATCCACCTTCACCATAATTCAATTTCTTGACAGTAACTATCAACATTTTCTTCTTCGGCTCCTTAGGAGTAGCAGCAACATTAACTTTTGGGGTAACAGCACCGCCAATATTCCTCATAGACCTACTTGTCAATGAGGCAATTACACAACAGAATATAAGCACAAACTGTATAAGTACATTAGAAAAATAGATATAATCACAAAAATAAAATATAATATATAAATAAAAGAATATAACCTCCAGAAGCGTAGGACTGCTTAATCTTCTTTAGCTCAATTTGAAGTGAGGGTCCATCATTCTTTTTAGATTTCCTCACAAGTGGCACAACATTTAAACACCATGATTCTTTTAAGATATATAAGAACTCAAAATAATTAAGTAAATAAATTTAATAGTGAAAAAATTATAATCACCTTCAACTCTTTCAGGTTCAACAATTTCAAATAATGCCTTCAACTCCTCCACGAAAAGCTTTAAAAAATCATATACACAGTCAGGAACAATATATGCATAAATTATTAAATGACAGTCAATAAGCAATATAATCTACGACACACACAATATAACTAACTAATGCATAAAGTATACTAACATAAGCAACTTCTGATGAAATAAATACAAGCTATCAAATCAGAAGAATACACACACAGAATAACTAACTAATGCATAAAGTAAACTAACATATGCATCTTCTGATGAAATAAATACATAAAATCAAATAAGAAGAATACACACACAGTATAACTAACTAATTCATGAAATATACTATCATATGCAACTTCTAATGAAATAAATACATGTTATCAAATTAGAAGAATCAAAATACAAATAACAGTTTCATATTTTTTTTAATACATATGCCCAACACAACTAAACTAATGCACACTAAAACAATCAATAGCTACCATATATCTCTTACATTATAACATATGAAAAACTTTATAAACTAACAACCAATAAGCAATATAATCTGAGACACACACAATGTAACTAACTACTGCATGATGTATATTAACAAATGCAACTTCTAATGAAATAAATACATACTATCAAAGCAGAATAATAGAAGTACCAAAAACAATTTCATAATTTTTTTCAAAACATATGCAAAACATAACTAAACTAAAGCACATTATAACAACCATTAGCTATCATACAAAATAAATGAAAAAACAAAGTAACTAACTAATACATATGTTATACTAACACATGCAACTTCTAAAACAAACAAATGTATGTTATAAAGAAGACTCAAAACATGCAGATCTGACTTACAAATAAAAAAAAGCATACTCTAAAAATGTCAACAACAACAACACTCGAAAAACATACATACACACACAACAAGAAATAAAACGTGCGAAACTCCAAATATTCAAAATGAAAAACAAAAGAATGAACCAAGAGAAGGAGAAGGCTGAGTCAACTTCTCCGGTTTAGAAGAAACCTCCTTCTTTCCCTTTGTGATATCAGCACCTAATTTAGGAGGAAAACCTCCAGTTTTGCCCTTCGCCCTACCCATAGACTACAACAAATAAGGAAAAAATGAATTGAATCGGAATGGCGAACGATTATTAAACAATAAAAAATGAACGGCAGTCAATTATTGAAACCTAGAATCGTCAAAATGCAGAAGAAACAAAAAAACTTACCGGATTTAATCCCTCACAAAGATGAGGACGAGGAAAATGAAGTCGAGATCGCGAGTAAGTTGAACGGTGAAGAAAATGTAGAAAACGGCGACGAATTTGATGAACAGACGACGAGAAATTTGCAGAGGAACAATGGCGGAAAGCTGTGAGAAAAATTAGAGAGAGAATGTAACTGACGAAAATAGAGAAGAAAGTGACTCTTCATTAACTGTTGAAAAAACAAAATGAAAATTAAATTATAATTTATATAACTTCCCTAATTTCTAAAAAAAATTACAATCTGAACCCAAATTTGAAAATCAGTCTCTGGCCTCTCTATAAGTTTATGAACAGACCGCATTTCCCGAAACTTTCTCATAACACATTACTGCTAAAATCAATGAATTAGAAAACATTTTTTTCTAAAAGTTAGGCATGAATTAACTTTGAAGGTGGCATTAGAAGGATTTGAAGCAGGCATATCTGGAGTCCTTTATTTTTGGGGGGTGTTTTGCCCCCCAAATGGATGCTGAATGGGGTGAAAATGGGGGACGGATGCAAAG
>JAULKM010079521.1:0-11648 GCA_032355605.1 Rubia tinctorum
TATCTTAATTTCTTCTAATTTATACTTTAAACCTTGGTCTTTCCATGACTTATGGAAAGACCGTCTTTCAAGAGACGAACTCTTTAGACTATCATAAATTTTAACTTTCTTTAATCTGTATAATTATTAGTTATAAAATATTGACAATTTAAGACTATATATTTTTTTAATCTAAAATGATGAATTTATATTATTTGATTAGAATTTAAAACTTATATTTTATACATTTCTGATTCACTCAATTAATCATCAATTGCTGACAATATCTCTAATTTAAAAAAAATTGTGTAACATACATAATTTTTTTTATCAATATGAATGAACTCCTCATTATATTTGGTTGTGCATGGTTCAGCCAGTAGTGCTGTCGGAAATGTTCAACCTTTTACAGAGTACAATATTTGTTGACCATGAAATTTTTTTCTCGGTCTCCCTATAATGTTTAATAAAAAAATTACATTCTCTAGAATGTCTTTTTATGGTCTAAAAATAGCACAAAGTTATCAATTAATCATTAAAAATATTATTGGAAGAAGAAGAAAATGGATATTTATAACTCAAAGTTTAATTAGTAAAAATTATCATCTAATTTAAATAATTAAAAATTATATGATAATAATAAATAATTTTTTTATCATAAACCGTGCAATGCCTCAATATTATAATCAAATCTTCAAAACTTTGATCATTTTTCATATTCTATAGAATTTGTATACATGCAATGGTGATAACAATAATGTTATTTTGCTAAAGTGATATTTATTAATATTTTTATTAAATAATTAAATTAAATTTAAATAATATATTTATTTAAATAATAATATTCAAATTTACGTTAGTGCAAAAGACGGGTATTATCTAGTAAATAATTAATTAAACAAATCACGGTGGTGATATGAGAGTTTCCTCTTCCCCCGCTGAGTTTATCTTGTCCGCTTTGAGGTTGAAGTTTCTCTAATAAGCGCGTGGGCACCGCTCAGGGAACTTGTACCCATTTACTGGACACGCACATGCCTTTTCTCTACCCTTTCTCATCTTCAATTATTGGGCACGTCTTTAGGAATCATGATATCCCCTACTCCAAAGGATTCATTAGCTGTTTTGGCAGAGTACTTATAAGGAAAGTTGCCAAAAACAGAGCCATTATCCTTCATGTATTTTTTTCAAAAAAATAATAATTACTCCATCAGTCCTGCAATAATAGGCACATCAATTTTTGATTCGGTATTTTGACAAGCTGATGTGGCAAAAAATAATTGTGAAAAAATAGAGATATTTTAAGAAAACGGTGGACCGATCAAAAAATTGTTGAAGTTAAAGAGTATATTGTAGTAATTTTACAACATGCTTATTCTTTACCATTTTGGTTAATAATTAAAATTTGTCATTTTATGTGGAACGGACAAAAATAGAAAATGAGTCAATTCTTCCGGGACGAGGGGAGTATAATCAAACCGTTGGTGCGAGAATGATCAGAAATCCACCATATATATTAATATGATTGACTTGAAAGTCATACAGAGTTTGATAGGGGATGCTCCCAATTACAATCTAGTGAATATATGGTTCTTAAACCAAAATGTGGAACGAACAATGAAGTGATCGTCTTCTACTGTGAAACCGTTCAGCAAACTCGATCTAAATCTAACTAGCGGAATATCACTTCGAGCCAGCGTCCTAACTCAAAATAGTTACAATAGCAAGCTAAAAAAAATATGTCAACCACACAAACTCTGATTAGTTAATTTGTGTGTACAAAAGATTAGACAATCAAAATAAACTAGTAGAGAGGCAATGTAATCAAGACAAATCTATCAAGGTAGTCTAAACGATCCAAACTAGTCGTAGTCTACAAATCTACTATAACTACAATATAAAAGCCCTATTAGGGTGTTAAAATGTGTCTCAATAAGTCTCTATTGGGACACTTTCATTTATAGGTCGCTTCTAAAAGCGTCTCATAAATGTCGCGTTATCGCGAGTCCCTAGAGATCTTGGATTCCTATATTAAGAGACTCTATAGACAAGAAACATTGATACGAATCTTCTTGCGAAAACTCTGGATTGCGAAATTTAGATATTTGACAAAATGAGGGATCTCGCAAAACCCTAGTATGCCGCACGAAATTCAAGAGTCTAGCCATTGAGGTACTCTCAATCTCGACTTGCTCACTAACTAGCCTGTGAGATTAGTTCACAAGGTTATTGATACTTAATTAACCCGCTGGATTAAGCAACAATGAAAATAGCTCGCAATCTCAGAGAATGATCTCAAAATTTTGAAATTATGATTGATAAAAGGTGTCAAAACTTGTGGACATGCCCCCTTATTTATAGGGTAGATCTAGGCCATAAACCCTAATCACAACTGGAAACTGAATAAACTTATGACAGTTTTAAGAAGCTAAAATCATATATGCCTAAAATACCTAAAATATATGGTAACCTATAGTAATCTGGTCGAATTCTTCAAGAAGTAACCTTGAATACTATTACCTTATCTAATTTTACCAAATATAAGTCTAATCAGAAGAAAACTGAATATTCTATACCCTAATGGACTGTATTTCAAAATTCAGCTCTTTAAAGCCCATGTGGCTGAGTTATCAATCCAATAAACCCAAAATGAAGGCATAATCATGTTTGCTTATTATCGTATTCGTAACTATATATATAAACTATCTGCAAATTCCATACCAAAGACATATACAAAATATTAACCTTAAGTATATTTTATATTTTATGAACGGACAATGCACGTGGCTGGTAGGTCGCTTTCCTATCAAATAAACATTGCCACAAACGTGTTTAAATTGAATCACGGAAATAACAAGTTTTAGCGTGCCAAATAATGCATGAATAGTGCATGCACATGTTATATTGTTAGTATTCCACAAGCTACTTAATGAATGAGAAATGTACAAAATATTATTCTTACAATTATCATTTTCAAACTTGTTACATATGATGAATTCTTCATCATGGGCATTTTACTGATCTTTAACATGTAACGAACCCAAAATTGATGTGGGTATTTTGGTCATTTTTATAGATGTGGAGCGGGAAAACTAGGTAGTCATGAGAAACCCCTTTGCTTTTCCACTTACAATTTTCAAAACCAATCCTTAAACTTCCTTTGAACATAACCCCTATGGAGAAATTAAGAAGAAAAAAACCCTAGCTTAGCTTCATTGTTCAATTTGTGAAGGTAATGGAAGAATGGGTTGCAATGAGAAGAAGGTTGACGATGGTATAGAATACTTCGGTATAGGATAACGTAAGTGAAATTGGGAAATCTAAGTCGAATGTGAAGATTTTGATCCTTATGTGATGTATTGTACCACTTTTATACAACAATGTGTTCTTGTACCACACATGTTTAACATATTTTTTTTCCTTTCCTAGTTTGTAAGATAGTTGAATGATGTTGTGAAATGTGTGTTGGGTTGAATTTTCCTTTAAGAGTGAGTATATAGTCACTTTGTGCACATGCAGTGCACGTGGATGATAGTTATGTTTTGTATCAATTTAAAGTAGCTCACAAACATATTTGAATTCAAGAATAGAAGTATCAAGTTGTAGCATGTCAAGTAATGCATGACTAGTTGACACACATTTTAAATTTTCATTATAAGTTTAGAAGCCACTTAATGAATAAAAATTTAAAAAAATTCCATTCTTAAAATATAATTTTCACATTCATTATACATGAATCAACTTCATATAAAATAATATGAGACATACCAAAGCTTAGCCTAAACACACAAACAATGCAAGCGACCTTATACACTTAACCTGGAGTAATTTCATTTAGTTCAGTTCAACTGGCACTTTTGGATTTACTATCCACTAATAGATGGTAATATTACTTCTCCAAAGAAATACTAATAATCCAGAGATGAAATTAGAAGAAAAAAATTGAAATAGCTTTTATTTAAAATCTCTATTCATAGAACAAATAGTAGCCCAAAAAAGCAAATATTACCACACACTTATGATAACATTTAATTTACACATACATTTATTAATTGCATTCATGATCAGATAGTGGACTGGAATCACTTGTTTTGAAAAGTTTCCTTTACGTTTCGTATCATAAAGAAACCTATAAAGTCTTTGCGGACATACATGTTTTTATTTTTGAATAGTTTTGTATCATTAGTTTATTACGTAGATCTGTATATCTTTTACTTTAAATATGTAGAAAATTAGTTTTTATTTACCATACTATTTCTTCTGAGACGGAGGTAGTATGATTTTTCATACCAAACCAAATACAGTGATTAACATAAACAAAAATTGCTTTTTTTTTGCACAGGCAATAAATGAGCCGATAAGTCATTTTTCTTTGAAATAAACCCCATGAACAAGTGTAAAGTAAAGCATAGAACAAGAACATTGTGCGAGAGCCAAATTTATTGTTTTTTATTTGGATGAGAGGAGATTTGAATTGATAATGGATGTATGAAGCCCATATATGGGGGATGAAGCCTACCCAATGCCGGAAGGTCAATGAAGTTGGTGACATCGTGACTAGGGAGCTGGCGACCAAAACCCCCGGTAAATGGCGAACATAACTATAATAATCTTAAGCTAGCAAAATTCATCGTTAGGTAAGTTCCGACCCGCATAACAGGCCCTTGGCGGTGGCGGTTTCTTTATTTGGAAAGTGGGGCAGTATGCTAGAGAACGGGGTCATCAAGCATTTTGTTTCATGATCCCCCTTGTATTTTTCTTTTATATTTTTCTGGGTTTGGATTATGATTTAGGCCTACCCAAATATAATGGTTTTTCCCTTCTCTTTTCTAATGATTCGGGTTCGATGTTGTTAAATTAGTCAAACACAATTGAACCTAATTGAGTTGGATCATCATAATACAATATCGTTTTTGTGTGGATCATCACAATACAACATAATTTTAAAGTTGTGGATCATCACAATACAACATAATTTTAAAGTTATATTTAAAATTCCTTTATGAAGATGGTTAATTCCAACACTCAATGTACAAGGGAAGTTGTCTATCGATTATCAATAAAATGGGGTGAGAATTCTATAAGTAAATCCAAAAGATAATTCTTTTTTTTAAAGTTGTAGCGTGGTAAATAGTGCATGATCGGTGCTGGCACATTATTTATTTATAGTATAAGTTCATAAGCTACTTACACAAACAGAAAAAATACAAATTACTATTCTTACTATTATCATTTTCATATTTGTTATGTATAAATTTATTTCATCTAAACAATAAAAATAATACACATGTTAGAGTGTAGTCCAAGCACACGAACACAAGCAATGCATTTGACCCCTATATATTTAACTAAGATTGATTCTGTCAATTTGTTCAATCTAACTGATCTTTTATATTCCTATTCTCAATACGTGGTTGGTATGTCACTTTTATATCAAATAAACTTTCCCATGGAAACTTTTCAATTCAAGTATTGAAGTAGCAAGTTGTAATGTGCCATATTGTGCACGACTGGTGCACACACATGTTACACTTTTAGTATAAGTTTAAAAGTCACTTAATGAATGAAAAATGTACAGATTACTATTCTTACTCCTTTTAGCACTTGTTATGTATGTTGAGTTCTTTATCATGCATGTTTTCCCCCTTTTAACATGTAAAAGTACAAAAAAATAACAAGGGTATGCGGAGCAGGAAAACTAGGTAGTCATGAGAAAAACCATTTGTTTATTCACTTAACATTTTTAAACAAAACCCATGATCTTCTATCGGTAAAAATCTTATTGTTAATTTCAGGGAAAAAACCCTAGCCTAGGTTCATTGTTCAACTATGTGCTAATCAGAGAATGGGTTGCCGGAATTAATAAGAAGGTTGATGCATATTAAGCAAGCAACAAGCAGATCTGCAGTAACAATAAATATTACCATAACGATCTACACCAGCAAGCAGATTTTGAGCCATCAATGTCGACGCCCCTCGAGAACTCAAGCCAGTAAGTTCTTCCATATTAGGCAAAGAATTCTAGTAAATAAAGCGAATTAGAGCCTACAAGAAAATGAGAGATTAATCAATAAACATTGTGCAACATTGACACAAAATAGTAAACATTAAATTCATCACCATATAACAGAGGAAAACATAAAAAATAGTGGCACACATGGAACTGACCTTGAAAACTGGGCCTCCATGTCTTCAATATTTATACAATTACTATCCTGGTCTCTCATAGGGCCAAATATTTGAGCCCAAAAACAGGAAACAGGCCAGCGAGTACCAACTGGTGAGCAGAGAATATTTCTAACAGCTGCCTAAAATGTTGACCAGTATTATATGAATGTACAACAATAGAGTATATTTTTGGTCCTTCGATTTGAGATCGAACTACAACAAAACAATGAACATACACTTAATCGTTTTTAAGGTAGTTTGATGTTTCTAACACACTTCTCTTGAAAAATCTCTTATATCCCCTGCATCCAATATTATGGCATTAGACTAATAGAAATCATATCCAGAGACTAAGTGAGCCATCAGAAGTAAAACTATTAACTATAAAATGAATTGCATCTCATGGAATAAGACTCCCCGACCCAAATAGGTACTCTACACTCCATTAGTTAAATCTAAGTTGAAATACCATCTAAGAAAAATGGCGATGATAAAAAAAAATTCACTTAAATAAGTTTAACGATTAAAAGTAAAAAATTATTTAATGATCAAAACCTAAACTTTGACATAATTCCATGATTAAAATTGCTCTTTACTCTATTCTTTAATTTGTGCATGGGAAATTTGGCAATTCAAGCATGAAAGTAGGTAGTTGTAGTGGGCCAAAGAGTGCATGATTGGTGCACGCACATTTTTCCAATGACAACAATTCTATGAAACCATTAATTCAAACAGCAAGGAGCACACATCAATAATCCAATCAAAATCAGGTTCACGGGCATGTATACTTTTATCCAAATCGAATCTGCCTGAATCATCAAAAACATAATCAACTCCATACAACAACATTAACCACAATCCAAAAGTCTGATAATTGTTTCACTTCCAACAAGCACAAGTCTAAAATAAAAAATAACTTGATCGGGTTTGTTTTCTTGGGTTGATAGATTATCTTCTGCCTCATGTCATTGAAATTAACATTGTCCATCATCTATTGAACTATAATATCATCAACACACGAAGTTGAAGCTGGAGCTAGAGATAGAGCTGAAGCTGGAGTTGGAGTCGAGGCCGAACTTGAAGCTGGAGCTGAAGCCAAAGATGAAACTGGAGCTGAAGCCAAAGATGAAACTGGAGCTGAGGCTGAAGCTAGAGTTCAAGATGAAGCTGGAGCTGAGGCTGGAGTTGGAGCTGAGATTGGAGTTGGAGCTAGAGCTAGAGCTAGAGCTAGAGCTGGAGCTGGAGCTGGATCGATCCACGCACATGTTACATTTTAAATACGGGTTCAAAAGCTACTTAACACATAAGAAATGTACTAAGAGTGATGGATGTACAATCGTTCCAAATTGTGCACGATTTGTGCATACGCATGTTAAAATTTTAGTACAAGTTAAGAAGTTACTTAATGAGTGAGAGATGTACAAATTACTATTCTTACTATTATCCTTTTCACACTTGTTGTGTATGTTGAGTTCTTTATAATGCATGTTTTTTGGCCTTGAACATGTGTAAGAACAAAAAAATGAGAGTATTTTTGTCTTTTTGATTGATGCAGAGCAGGAAAACTGGGTAGTCCTGAAAAAAAGACCTTTTTAAAATTAACTTAACACTTTCGAACCAAAACCTTATCTTCCTCAAAAAAATCCATATTGCAAATTTAAAGAAAAAAACCTAGACTAATTTCATAGTTCAATCTTTGAAGCTAATTGGAGAATGGGATGCTGAAAGAAAATGGTTGGCGATGGTATGGAATACTTCGCTATGGAAAAGCCTAAACAAAATTGAAAAATAATAGTTGAACGTGAAACTTTTGATCCATATGTGATGTACGATAAGTATATGTTATTATATATTGTAATATGTTCATTTATGGTGAATGCTTCAAAGATTTTTCCCACTTCTGGTTAATAATGGGTGGTAAGATAATTGAATGATGTTATAATATGTGTACAGGGTTGGAATTTCCTTATATGTCCTGTCCATTTATGGTAGCAAAATATTTTGTGACTTTCTAATTTGGAGAAATTTGTTATTTAGGGTAATATTTTTGCGATTTAGGGGGTTTAAGACAGCATAACCTGAGGTACGAACTGATCATAATTTGGCATTTTCAATGTATTTTCAGATAATGAAGACATGTTTACTCAAAGAATAAACAAAATATCATCAAAATCCTTTGATTTTCTTTTGCTTCCCGTCACACGAATAGAAAAAATGTGGTATATATGGTATAAAATATAAGGATTTTGATGATATTTTGTTTATTTTGTTGAGTTTAGTTAGGATTGATGATTGTATGACCTTCGGTGTTCTGTGTGTGGTTGTTATTTTGTTATGTTTTTTGACATAGGTTTTTTAATGTTGATAGGTTTTGCTTTTATAATATGTATTGATATAACCCAACACTTTTTACGAATATGTTGATATAACCCTATAAGTTTTAGGAATGTGCAGATATAACCCTATCAGTTTTCATAATGTGCTGATATAATCCTACTCGGTCCGGTGGTGGTCCGGCGACGGGTAAGGGTATAATTGTCCACCAAAATTCAGATTTTGGTCCAAGGGCATTTTTGCTATTTTTGGGGAGTCAACGCCGGAAAAACACGGTGAACACCGGATTTCTCACCAGAAGGTTATATTTGCACTTTCATCAATTAGTTAGGGTTATATTTGCACTAAAAATTATTTCAGGGTTATATTTACACTTTCTCAAATATATATGGTTATATATGTATACTACCCTTAAATTTAATAGTCGAAGTAGCAAGTTGTAGCATGTCAAATAGTGCATGACTAGTGTGTGCACATTTTATGGTTTCAGTATATGTTCAGAAGTAAGTTTATGAATAAAAAATATAAATATTTATGTTCATGATTTTCACATTTTTTATACTCCCTTTGTCTTAACACTTTCTGCATAAAAAGAAAGGGTTGGGGATTTTTAAGGGAAAAAAGTCTATTATGCCCTTCACCTCTACCTTCTGAGCACCGCATCTACAACCACCAAACTCCACTGCCTCTGTAACCACCAGCTTTCACTGTCTATGCCTCATTTACTACAAACCAACACCAGCAGCACCCTTCTGACCCCAAAAAACCAACAGAATACCGGCCAACCCCACGTATGTTAGCCACTGCTCTTCTTCAGAAGGCAGCCCAGATGGGGCCCACCTCCAACGTTTCCTTTCTCAATACTTTCTCTGGCATCATCCCTAAGCTTGAGCACCATCACCATCACCACAACCTCTCTTAGTTTAGTCATCATCAGGATCCTAGCATTCACAACATGGTCATATCCTTTGCCCGAATCTCTCGCCCAAAACTCGCAAAACCCATCACGACCAACCACTCCTAACCCACAAATCTTCATCTCTCCGGTTAAACGGTTTGAATTTAATGGAGGTTTCTCTGGCCCTGATCCCTTGCTTGAAACTCGCAAACTACATCTTGCCCCGACCTGCGAATCTTCACATGCACCTCACCTTACCCCGACTTGTAAAATTCCACTTAACGATTTCTATTTTTTATTTTAAGGGTTTTGCTGATACAGTGATTTAGTTTTATCAAGGCTAGACATTTTTTTTGGTATAATTAGAAGTTTATGTTTGGGAGAAAATTGAAAGATGAAGAGATAATTCAAGGTTGCATTGTGAATTTATGATTGTCTTGCACTGTCACCGCCCATAATTTTGAATCATCAAAATTTATAGATTTTAGAGATATCTAGAATCAACTGCACATTTTAATACCAAACCCAAATACTATGATGTAAACACAAACAAATGGTATATTCTTTTACTTTATGCACATATAATGCACGTGGATGATAGGTTACTTTTCTATCAATTAGTCTTGCTCTATAACATATTTAAAGTTAAGAGTAGAAGTGACAAGTTTCAGTGTGTCAAATAATGCATGACTAGTTCATGCATATTTATAGTTTCAGTATAAGTTCAGAGATCACTTTATGAATAGAAAATATACATATTTATGTTCATCATTTTCACATTTGTTATCCTCCTTTTGTCCCAGTCCTTTCTGAAGAAAGAGAAACGGCTAATTTTTTTATAAAATGGAATTTTTTTATTATGCCCTTGAGCTCCACCTTTTGAACACCACCTCCGCCACCATCAAACTTCACTGCTTCTACAACCCCTCCATCTGCCATCACCAGCTTTCACCCTATATTCCTCCTTTACCAAAACCAAACACCAGCAACACCCGTCCGACCCCGAAATAGCAACAGAAAACCCACCTAACCAACATATGTTAGCCATCACGCTTCTTCAGAAGGCAACCTAGATGGGGTCCACCTCCAGTGCTTCCTTTCTCAATACTTTCTCTGGTGGCATCTCCGAGATTAAGCACAACCCCCACCACCCTCAGTCTGGTCATCATCAGGATCTTAGAATTCATAACCTGGTCGCATCCATCGCCAGAATCTTTCACCCAAATCTCACAAAACGACCAACTGCTTCGACCCGGTGAATCTTGATCTTTCTTGCGGATGGATTTGAATTTAATAGAGGTTTCTACAGCCTCGAGCCCTCTCTTGAAACTCACAACCGACACCTTGCCCTGAAGCGCAAATCTCCACCTACACCTCACCTCACCCCGACTTGCAAAACTCTACCTGCACCTCACCAAGCTCCCATGAGACCTCTACCTGCTAATCCCAAATCCAAGAAAACCCACTTATACAAATAAAAAAACCCAGAAACCACTAAATCGACAAAAACCCAGAAATTCCCAAATCACCAAACAAAGTTTGATTCTTCTTGAAGAACTGGGTTGCTAGTGTGTGAATCTTGTGAGATGAGTTTGGATTTTGTGAAAACTAGGTTATTTTCTTTCCTTTGATGATTAGCAGAGGAGTGAGAGTGTAAAAGATTGTGGAATTGTGGAGATGAATCGAATGGTTGAATGGTGTTGGTGAGAGATAGTTGTAATTTTTTTGTTCTTTAGGGGTAGACATGTCATTTGACGTATTCGATCTTTCCAAAAAGAGAAATTGTACATATTTTCTTGAGACAGGCGAAAAAGGAAAGTGCACAAAAATTATTGGGACGAGGGAGTACATGACCTACTTCGTTAAAATAAAATAAAGAGATTTACCAAAATGGTACCTATTTTTAATTGAAATTCACAGTTAGGTACCCAACATTTGAACTTGTCCTTAAAAGGTACCCTTTTTTCATTTATGTCTCAAAATGGTACCTTTCAGCAAAAATGGGTACCAATTTAGATTATAATTGTGCCACAATGGTACTCACTTTTAACTAAAAAGTATCTTTTCGGGACATTATGAAAAAGTGGGTATCTCTTCAAAATAATTCGATAAATCGGATATCAAACTGTGAATTTCACTTAAAAGCGAGTACCATTCTGGACATTTTCTCAAATTAAATACTCCCTCTGTCCCAGCTCAAATTGCACACTTACTATTTGACACTATTCTCTATCAAACTTTGACCGCATATTTGAGTAAATATATAAACAAT
>JAULKM010079531.1:0-11648 GCA_032355605.1 Rubia tinctorum
TCTAAACCCCTTATGATGTAAACCTACCTAAATCTAGCAATCTTCCAACAAAAATATAACAAAAGAGATGTTAAATGGTTCGAAAAATACATGCATTTGACGTCTCATCATGAGGCAAAGAGTTAAGAACCGTATCCTCTTTGCTAAAAATTATCGTCTCATCGCAGTGAAGTCTTTTATCAATGGGTTCTTGTGGAGGGGAGTATGTAGCCTTAGCTTTCAATGCATTGTTAGACAGAGCTTCAGTTGACATATTGATCAATAGATTTACTTTCTTAGGGCATCGTTCGCCAGGTCCTTTTCATAATCCACCGCCATTACCATTTTCTAATTCTTGCTGTGTATATTCAGTGCGCCTTGATTTTTTTCCATGAAGTTTCCCTCTTTGTTAGCTTTGTTGTAGTGGTTTCCTCTATCCTTCTTTCTGTATTGGCTCAAATAACCATTTTGAAAATTATCCTTTATTTGCCTTTTCAAGTCTCTGCAGCATTCGATGTCATGTCCATGGTCCTTGTGAAAGGCACAATAGCATTCCCTAGACCACTTGTCTGGTGGTTCTATCACTAGCATAGGTTCGAGAAACAACTCCCTATTAGCCTAGAAAATCTCCTCTCGTGACTTCATCAAAGGAGTTTCTAGGAATTGTGTAATTTGCACCCTTGATTATTTTCCTTTGAAAGGGACATTTCATTTTCCCTTTTGAAAAAACCTCTCCATGGATCTTCCATTATTCTTGTTTCACCTCGCTCGCACTTTATCTTATGGTTGTTTACTTCTTTAGTCAGCACATGCTTTTCAATCATTTTCTGCAATTCTCTTGGGTTCTTAGGCATGTTTTTTGTGAGTTTCTTATATAATTATCCTAATTCCATGCCACCCGTGAAAGCTCTTAGTGACGATTGGAATGATAGATCACGAACTTGCAAACAACAAACCTATTGTGGTAATCTACAAGGCTTTATCACTTCACTGGCTATGTTTTTTAGGTCCGCTATCATTTTTGTAAATTTCTGCTTCTGAAAGAAACGCCCTAAAAAAGTCTAATAACAATGCCCAAGTCCAAATACTTTCACTTAGTAGGTCATCATACCATGTAATCATTGTTCCAGATAAGAAAGTAGGGAAAGCTTTGCAGGCTAGTTCAATTTCGGCATTGAGAAATCGCATACTTTTGCAATAGGAATGTAAGAATTCCTAGGAGTTTGTTGTCCCGTCATAGATTTTCACATTCAATGGTAGCTTGAAATTTTTTTTGGGATTTTGAAATCATAAAGATGCAGTGCTAACGGTTACCAGTCTGTATCATTATCTACCACTATATCTCTTAACTCTTCTTCGTAATTAAGGCTCTCATGTCTTTGACTTATTGTTTTGGGGATTTTTGGGATTTTTTCTTTATAGTGGCAAGGAACTAGTTATAAAGGTGTTCCTTATTCTCTTCTAAGAAATCTGCAAAAACTCTCCTCTCTGTTTCTTTATTTTCATTGGGAGATTCAGTTTCTTCTTCGTTGTCATCCGTATTTTCTTTGATGTGCTCCCATTCTTTACTGGGAACATCTTACTGGGATGCATTTTCTTGTTATGCACAGTTGTTCGTTCTTATGTGTGATGATTCTAGCTTCTCTCACTTTTGGTCAAAACCATGGTTATCCTGAAAGGAATAAAGGATTTCAAAAAAAATCATCCCCACATATGGCACCAATGATGTGGTATTTTTGGTCAAGCGGGATGGTTGATATTCACCGTACAGTAAGCGTGAACCTACAAGAAAGGTCCCGGAAGTGATTCTAGGGAAAGAGCTCCGACGATCAAGTCAGTTCTTTCCTTAAGAGAATTGGTATTTCTCAGTTTAGTGTCACTTACCTGAGCCAATGTTTCTCTCCTTATATTTATAGTAGAAAGCAATCGTACCTTTGCATTGCTAGGGTTTCTGATCATGGGTTGCATCATGGTTACTATAATCTTGGTTTGTGGGTGAGTCTTGGACGTTATTCCGCCTTTCTCGGTCCATGGATGAGTCTTCTTGGGCATGATCTTAGTTCGTGACTAAGTCTTCTTAGATATGACTCCGCCTTTATCGGCTCGTAGCTGAGCCTTGGACTGGGTCTAAAGGACAACAACTTCTAGTCTATGGCTAAGTATACACCACTTTGTTTTTTTGTGTGTTTTTAGAGGTTATGGGAAACCCAAGTGGTAAAATTTGGAGCCTTGAGTGGGTTATGAATAATCTCGGGGTAATGAATCATTCATTAAGAAAGGTTTCTTTGATGGTCTATGGTATCTTAGAGACATATAGGTTTACTAGTTACGGGGATAGGTTTGACAGAACTATCCAGAATCTAAGTTGGGACATTCTCTAGGTATGTGATACTCATGCATGTGTAAGAGAGTTTGATGGATTACTACGGTTGTTGGGTTTTCTAGTTTGATTTACACCCCTTATAGGATGTCCTAAAAATCACAGTGCTTACCTTGAGTATGTTTAGTTACTTAACTTTTTTTGTGTTTTTACAATTTCATATAATAACAATATGTTCTTGCTTATATATTTTTGTAGTATCTGCAGTCCAACTTGCCAGGTTGGAGTCTAAGGTGAAGGATGCAAGGGTCATTTTCCTATGTTTGTGAGGCTCATGGGCACTGAAGGGAGGCAATACAAAGGAGCTATTAAAACTCGCAGGGGTTAAAATGAGAGAAGAATGGGGGCTACTGAGTTTAAGAACTTGTGAAGGAGGAGTTCCTTCATGAGTTTGTTTAACTAAGTTATGGGGTGGACTAGGTGTAGTGAGAGAAGACACGACCATTGATTGCCACTACACCTGTTATACTTGGTGAGGAGGATGGTGCCCCTTCACCAGCTAATGGGGCCATAGGGTGGGGAATGGAGGTGGTGCAGTGGGACAATGAGCAACCATTCTTGCCTTTACCTATACATCACTTAATAAGCGTGGTGGTCTCAAACGGTCTATTCATCCCTTGGGATTTTGAGATCGTTGTTGATAAATCTCGCCAGAATGAATTATCTTCAAGGGGCCATTAAGACTACTAGAGAGTTACTTAGTTACAGTTTTGTGTATTAGGTTCACAAATAGTTGGTTGTAATCCTCTAAATGGAGTTTCTTAGAAGGGAATTTGTTGTAACCCTTAGTTTTTGTATTAATCTAAGATCTTGTTCTAATAAAGTGTTGTCGATATTTGTATGATTATATGGAGATATTTTTTAAATCTTTTTATGAGCATTACGTTCGAACTACGCTACATTCTCTTCGTTTATAATAGTTGTTTCCATAGAAATTGGGACTGGTAGTAAATTTTATTGGTTGTAATGGGCATGACCCTTACGTAGTAAAAATATTTTAAAGGTGATGATGTGAACTTGACGTGATTGTTTAATAATCATAATTGATGGATTGAAGCAGGGGGTAATATGAACATCAACCTTATACTGATACAACATCATTACGTGATTCTTATTGGCCATCAATTTGTGTCTAAGGATATCTTGTAGTCATTTATTTTTTCTAATGTTGTCATCGTTTTCATTGTTTCATGGTTTCATTTAGTTGGGAAAATATTGTCCTTATGCTTACCAATCCGGTCTTTATTTGTTGTATGTGGTTGTGTGACCCGTATAGTCCTGGGCCTCTTTATGTTCTTTTCATTTACGTTATTTAGCACTACATGCCTATCATTAATACTCCTTCCATCCCTGAATAAGGTTTAAACTGTCCATTTTTGTCCGTTCCAAAATAAGATAACTTTTGACTATTTCCTTATTTTGGCTGAAAATTGTGGCTGAAATCTGGCCAGCTCATTCCAACAGCCCATTTTCCCTACCATATCACCATGCATAAATGGGCGTGAAAATTGGTGATATGAACCTTACTCTGAGATGGAGGGAGTACAAGAGATTTTGTAACTGATGTGATTCTAGAAGCATGTTTTGCCTAATGCATTTAGCACATTTGTTAGTAGCTTAATACGCACTCTACGGGATCGTTAATAAACATCTTTTTGAGAGATCTACTAACCCACAGAGCGCTAAGAAGATCAACGATAAGATTTATAGTGTTGCTTCTGTTCTTACTAGTAAGCTACCAAAAAGGTTGATAGTGGCAAGTCCGGGGTCATCCACAGATATGTTAGGACTTTAAAGGTTAACGACGCAAAGCCAAAATTGGGTCGTCAATATGATCACATGTCAGGAATAGCTAATGTCGTAAAACAAGGTTTGGTGGGTTTATCAAACAACTATAATCATGCAAAAACAAGAGAGAGTAAACTATATAAAACTGGAACTTGGGGATATTTGCATTACATAACCGGTAGTACATTTAGATCCTAGATTTAATAAGGTACAACATGTATAAACCTATCCTAATACTTATGTCACATAGTGTGATCGGTGGTCAGCACTTCGCCCTATCTGTCCATAAGGCTGCTCTTATTTTCTTCCATCGATACCGCCACCGTAATTAGGGAAGTGCAACATTGGCCCCGCCGATGTGCAGTTCTATTCATTCTCCATAAAGAATTATCTGCACTTCACTATGAATGCTTCTCCTAGGCCTATTGAGGAAAAGGGATTGGCACCTTATGCTTGACTCTAGGGTGGCAACGACAAGAGTCAAATTACGTCAACCTTAGTTTCTACTAAATTATCTTTATATGTAACCTATCAGGCTCTAGTCCAGCTCACTAGCGCCCAGTCATCGGAATGGTGACTCATAACCCATATGCATACACTCACACAGTCAACGGACCCTCGCTCCTCCAATTACTCTGGAGGCACTTTTCAAGTGGATACCAATAATTGGGCCAATATGAAAGTAGAATAAAGTGTATGCCAACATTGTGTATGAATCATGCAATTAACAAAAATATAAAGCACAAGTCAACATAATAATCACAAGGATAAAAAGATAGGATGATTTTAGAATCTCACAAAATAACTACGCCATGAATAAGAATTTAAATCCTCAATCTAAATAACCTATCTACTACTAATAGATTCATATCGTTGATTGTATTAAAAACCATGAATCTAAGAAACTAAGAGAAGGAAAAAAGAAGAAGAACTCTAGATAGAGAGAACTCTTTCCTTCCTACCTACCAAGAAAATAAAATCTACATTATGTCTACTTGTCAAACCCTAGGAAACTGAAGGCTGCTTATATAGAAGATGATAAATGGGCCTCTAAAGGCCCAAGTGTGGAAGAAACCCTAAGGCTCCCACTAGTGAAAACATAGATCCCCACTAGTTCCACATTGGCACGAGTCGTGCCCCAACACTGCCACATCGGCAAGGGTTGGGCCCTGCCACTACCACATCGGCACGGGAAATGTAAGAGCATATGGCCAATGTAATAGAACATGGGCCACCGGCTGGGAGTGTGTCTCCGGCTTTCTGAACGGCACGGGACGTGTAAAATCTTGAGGGTAGCTGGCCGAAAGCATCTTCTAAGCATCTTAAATGGTATGGGCCGTGTCAAACCTTGCAGGTTGCCGGCTAGGAGTGATTTCTTGGGAAATGATAATGCGGGCATGCAAATCTTACCGTGATGTGGGATGGATCTTCACTTTGTAATCTTCGAGGAACACGGTACAAAGGGGCACGACACCGGGACTTAATCGCTTGAGCTCTTAGTGTGGCACGGGCATGGAATAGTCTATGCAAGCCAAATGGGTCGTGTAAGCACATCACGGGTCATGTATGCTGAATGGGTTATGTTGAGCTGCTCTGGACCGATTCATGCCAGCTTTGACTCTTCCAAAACTTGGCTTTTCTTATCAACTTATTTGCACCGCTACGGATGAACTGCTGATCCGATTTGGGAGTCCTTGTAGTCAATTTTATATTGCTGGAGAAGACAAATCTAATGGTGCCACTCTTAAACATTGATTCTTCTCAGATCGTTCCCAGAACCCTGTACAAATCTCATATCTCAATTCCTCCGTTTCGTTGTCTTCCTTCCTCGTCCCTTCTATCGTCTACCACGTTTTGACTCGGGGCCTTTAGTCTTCTACCATCCTTGTGAATGGCCTTCAACAATCTACTACCATTATTACTAATGGCCTTCACTAAACTACTCTGAAGTTCTTATGAGTGATCTACCAAAAGCTTACGAAATGGAATCTAGACGCTCATAAGGATATAGAATCCATTAGATCTAAATCAACTATAAAATGAGGGATTTAGATAAGAAAACCAACAATGACCATCTAAACCCCTTGTACTGTAAACTCACCTAAATCTAGAAATCAACCATATAAAATATACCAGTAAATGTGTTAAATGCACTGGTTAACACATGCTTTTTGGCGCAGATCAATCCCCCCACACTTAAACCTTTACTAATCCTCAAGTAAGCAAAAACGAGTAAAAATATAAGCGGAAAGTAGCATGCAAAGAGACTTAACTAATACATTCAACATTATTCTTAAGCTACCCTAGTTCCCCCCAAAGATGTAAGAATCTCGCAACTCTTACTCCCCAAAGAAACTAGAATAACATATCCAACCAACATACCAAATGTAAAGGTAAGGTATACAAGTATATGTAGAACTAGCTTACTCCACCAAAAAAGCTACCAAAGACAAATCAAAAGAAGCATAATTTGGTTTCAATTTCTCTCTTTTTTTTACTCATTTTGCCTAGGAGCCCTTTCGAGTTTTCATCCTAACTTCACACCTTTTTTTTTTATTTTTCAATCTCACCCTCACCTCTTTCCACACCATTTGGTCTCTAATTTTTCCTAGGTTTTTCCACCTATCCTGGCCTTCCCATTTTTTCCTAAGTCGGCCTTTCAGGTTTTTGACTTAGCCGGGTATACATGTATTTTTTTTTCCAATTTTTCCAATTTTTTAAAGTGATCTAAGAAGAGCAACTTGCTACATAGAAACAAGTTATCTAATTCCCCTCCCTCACACTTAAAGCTTGCATTGTCCTCTATACATATATACAATCATAGAACATATGTCAAGGGAATGAAATAGAAGAGCAATTACATAAACATTGAACACTAAAATCTACCCTTAGTGGCACAATCATGGGTCAAATGAACAAACTACCACACTACAATATACCACCCATAACCTTTAATCAAGCAAGTTCATTCATAACCACTATCATGCATCATCAATCGAATAAAAAATTGAATCACAATGGAGAGTTACCTCTTAAATTTCAAGTTGTGTGTTTCAAGGGTTTTGAGGGAAAATGGGTTTGGGTGGTATTTTGTGGGTGGTAGGAAAGAAATGGTGATTTGAATGTAGGAAGGTATGTGAGATTCACGGGTCGTGTATTTCTACACGCCCCATGAATTTGGGGGTTTGGTTCTATTTGTCCACCATTTTGAGCTTCACGAACCATGTAATTCTACATGGTCCGTGAGTTGGACTCCTCTTAAACCTCGTTTGCTTGCCTTCCTCTGAAAACCATATGCTTCCTCCAAAACAAACATGCACACCAAGTTTAATAGTGTTCCAAAACCAAAACTAAAAATAGAAAAACACACCAAAACACTAACAATCTACAACACAGTGCAATGGGACATCTTCCCTCCCCCACAATTACAACACATATTCCTCAAATAAGAAACATGATATGAAAAGAATAGGAGGTAAACAAAATGATAGGCAATCACAACTTCCAATGCATTGTTTCCACCTCAATATCCTCATATCTACCCTAACATGCAACTCAAACGAAGCCACTACAAATCCACACTAAATAAGTATCAATCAACATCCACACAAAGAAACAACTAGTGTGCGGCCTAGGTTGTGTATTTGGTGCTGGTTTAAGTGGTGGAATTTGGTGGTGTCTAATGGTTTGGGGTAATAATGGGATGAGAATGTGAGAAATATTTCATATGTTATTTTTCAAAGAAAAACAAACTAATCTAATTTTTCAAAGCTCGGGTTGCCTCCTGAGAAGTTCTATATATATAAGGTCTCTAGCACGACCCTATTATTATCCATATAGTGCAGGTTTTTACCCCCATCACCATAGGCAACAAAAAAAGGAGAGGTGGGGTGAGAATCTTCCAAGAAAAAGATGTGGTAGAGGTGGAGTCAACCCTAGAGGAATTAGGTGGTTTGGAAGCTTAGCATATTCAATGTGCTTCTCTATGGTTTACTCTAAGGGTTCCAAAAATTTGGGAGTTGGTTCTATATATAGGTGGAGGTTGGGGTAGAGATAGGTAATATGGTGATTTAAGCACAATAATCCTTTCCTCAACTTCTTTGCTCTCAACAAACCACTCCTCATTCCTTTTGGATTCATTTGCCAAAATTTCAAGTTCAACTAGAGATGGTTCATTTTCAGAATATTGGGTTTCTAGTTGGCTCACCCTTTCCATCAAGCTAATCTTGCCCTTCAACTTTCTCAATGTTTGAGGAAAGTTTAGTTCCCAAATCCCTAATGTTGCTATTCAATTGTGATTAGAGTAACTCTCTACTCTTGGTCAAATTAGCTATAGCTTGCAAAATTTATCCATAATTCAATTTGGGAACCAATCATAGGGATTGATTTTAGGGCATTTTATAGGTTGGTGAAGGCTAACTATCTAACTTAAAGTGTTTAATTATTTCCCTTATGTATATCCATACCATGAATTGGAGTTACCACTCAACCCCGAATTCGGAGAATCATGGTATGGGTACCAATCTCAATCCCATCGGCCTTGGGAACCAATTAGTCCTACCTCTCTCTCATTTTTGCTTAACAAAGAGCAAGACCCCGTAGGGTGGTCGCATTGACATATCCTACAAAATCTAACTCGTTGAGCTTCTCTTCTCCACTTTTTTCCCCTTTTTCAATAAAAAACAAAGAAAAGACAAAAAAATCATAATCGTGGTGCAAGGGGTCTTCGATTAACGCCAAGAACTCAAGCAATACCTATTCTGAAAATAACAAACACACAAAAAAATATACAAACAAAAAACACAAAATCTCTACACAATAACCATAAAAGAAAAACAACACTAACTACTCTACCAACAAGATATGCAAGTTAACAATTAAATATTTAAACTAGCATCCTCGTAAATGGAGCCAAAATTTGATCCGCACTCCATGGGGTCATTAATAAACAGTCTTTCGGGAGATCTACTAACCCGCGGAGTGCTAAGAAGATCAAAGATAATATTTATAGTTTTTCTCTCGTTCTTACTACTAAGTTAACAAAAAGTTAGATAGCAGCAAGTTCGGGGTCGTCCACAAAGATGCTAGAACTATAAAGGTCAATCGCACAAAGCCGCAATCGGGCCTTCAATCCAATCATGTGTTAGGAATAGCTAATGTCGCAAAACAAGGGTTTTTTGGGGAGAACAAATACAATCTTGCAAAGACAAGATAGAGTAAACTATATAAAATTGGGAATTGGGAATATTTGCATTACATGATTGGTATTATATTTCGATCCTAGATTCAATCAAGTACAAGACGTATAAACCCATCCAAATGCTTATGCCACATAGTGCGATCGGTGGTCAACACTTTCCCCTATTTGTAACATAAGGGTTCTCTCGTTACCACCTCAGTAATTAGGGAAGTGTAACAACAGTCCCACTGCCATGTAATTCTATTCATTCCCTGTAATTAATTATGTCCCGGGAACTCCATTATGAATACTTATCCCTAAGCCTATGGAGGAAAAAGGATTGACACCTTATACTTGACTCCAGGGTTGCAACGACAAAATTCAAACTACGCCAATCCTAGTTGCAACAAAACTATCTTTATCCGTAACCTGTTGGACTTTAGTCCATCTCATTAGCGCTCGGTCATTGGAACGGTGATTCGCGGCCCACATGCATACACGCACACGGTCAATGGACCCTTCACCCCCTATTACTCTAGCGGCACTTTCCAAGGGGATACCAATAAATGCGCCAATATGAAAGTAGACTAAGGTGTATGCCAACAAAGTGTATCAATTATGCAATTTTAAAAAATGTAAAACACAAGTTAACATCATAATCATAAGCTTAAAAGATACAATGATCATAGATTCTCACAATAACTACCAAGTCATGAATACAAATTTAAATCTCCAAGCTAAATAACTACTCTACTACTAATAGATATGTGGCATTAATTGGATTAAATTTAATGCATCTAAGAAACTAAGAGAAGGAAACGAGAAGAAGAACTCTCATCTTTCTTCCTACCTACTATGAATATAAAATATACATTATGCCTAATTATCAAACCCTACGAGACTAAAGGCTCCTTATATATGATAAGATAAATGGGCCTCTAAAGGCCCAAGTTTGGAAGAAACCCTAAGGATCCCACAAGTGAAACCCGAGGTCCCTATTAGTGCCACATCAGCATGGGTCGTGCCCCACCACTGCCACATTGGTATGGGCCATTTAAGAGCACAAGGCCCGTGTGGCACGGCTCATCTAATATAACTCGGGCAACCGAAAAAGATTGTGTCTCCGGCTTTCGGAATGGTACGAACCGTGTATAATTTTGTAGGCCACCTGCAGGAAGCATCTTCTGAGCATCTTAAATAGCACGAACAACTTTGTGGGTCGCCGACTGGGAGTTGATTTCTTGGCAACTAATGATGCGGGTGTGGAAATCTTCAAGGGATAATTTGACATATTACTGTTATTCCCTTAAACAACTTGACATTGTAATTTACTTTCATGAAAGGCTTGCTTGCACGTACCAAAAGGAGAAGAGGAAGACGAAACCAAGTCCTGACTACACATTGATTATCCAGAACTTAAAGGTAAGTCATTAAATCCTACAAATCAATTTCTGAAACATCATTTCATAACAAAAAATTGTGATGAATTGTGCATTTCAATGCAGTACCGAACTCAGCTTGGTTCATGGCAATGTGGGTACTCCGTCATGCTGTTTATGGAAGGATTGGTTCTTCAGACAACGTCAAACAATATCCTTGAGGTAAAAATCGCTTGTAACAAACATACTAATTCTTAATTACTACCATATATTATAGCTGTAAATATCACAGACAAAATTGTACACTAACATTATAACTGTAAATATCACAGATCTTCGCACAGAGCCAAGGGCTTTACCATATTTACGAAATACAATTTGTGGCAGAGAGATGGTGTGGGGCGTGGATCAATGAGTACCAGCAACAAGAAAATACTTCGTTGCAACTGCTGGATGACAAAAACCACATCATAGGTTGACTATTAAATTTCGGTGCTTCAAAATATTTAGTTTGTGTGGTCGGTTTAAGGTCCAATTCTTAGACAAATTATCTGGTTTTTTAGATTAATGTGCATGCAAGGTTCTTAAACATTAATATTAATTCATGACTCTTGTTATCAATACTTTCATACATTTGTAGTTGCTTACAATTTATTGTTTTCAATTTATAGTAGTCTCGATTCACTTTTTCTGCCTGAATATGCCCCGAAAAATGATCCGGGAGGGCCCGCCAGGAAACAATTAGGTCGTTGTAAATATTAATACAAAGTTACACCGGTATAATTCCGTGATACCGGTGTAACAAAATATGCACCACAAATTGAATATTTTAATACCGGTGTAATATCAAAATAATAGAACCGGAAATTTAAATAAAATACCGGTGCAAAAAAAATAATGTGATTACAATATGCTGGTGTGTCTTCATACTTCATCATACCGG